>JAABKJ010014421.1:0-10112 GCA_011634705.1 Andricus grossulariae
CCGCTTAGGGGTTATTCCTTCGGGACCATCCCTGGACAATTGTCCGCGACTGCTTATTAATTATTGTAACCATATTCTGCAGATACCCTTGGTACAGGGACCCTCTATCCGCAACCCGAGGACGCGACGAAGTTTGCAAAAGAGGAAGTAGGTAAGAAGGAAGTAGAAAACGATCTGACAGTTACTGTCACTGAGACTCTTGGAGGCAAGATAATAAAGACAATTTCAAAGAGCACTTCCACAGAAATAGGGACTCTTGACGAAGAATCTTTTAGTAGACGGTTTGCTGAGGTCCCAGCTTCTTCGCCAGCAACCAGTTCAACACCTAGGAGCCTTGACTCTAAGGAGTCAGTTGTCAGACACCTAAGGCGCTCTCTTAGGGAAAAATTCCATCCAAGAGGAAGAAAGGAAAAGGGCAGCAATCGAAAATGGCTCCCAACAAGGACAAACCCGGCAGCAGCCACACACCAGCCACTTCTGATGAGCTAACTAAGTTCATTGACGAAGTCATTATTGGTGATGACAAAGCTCTGGCAGGACACTTTAGGTCTTATGCTGTGCGCATGGGTGTGACAGAGGAGCATCTCGGGAATGTTTTCCAGTTATTTGGAGGAGTAGCATCACAACCCTTGCTAAGAGTGCTCATAGAAGTATCCAGCAATTATGAATATGAAGGATGTAGTGCTCAGAAGATGGCAAATCTTATCTATAAGAGATACTTGACCTTCAATAAAGAGGGACATGTATCACTTGTGGGCTTAAAGTATGAACACAATGCTACTTTCTCCCAAGATGTGGCACATATGATTGCAATATTCATAATGAGGGGTTCTACATGGGAAACACTCACAAAGAAGTCCACTCCGGAATTGGTTGCTCTACTAAATCACTTTAGGGCCAAATATCAGCTAGCTGTGACCAGCAGACAGGCCAACACCAAGGTAGCAGGAGACATTATCACTCTATCTAGGGTTTGTAATGCCTTTCCAGTTATGTCAATGAGAATCTATCAGACTGGAATTGGAAGGTGTTTGGTCAAAATGGACAGCTTTGAGGATTACAAGTCCATTCCTACAGTGGTGACATCACCAGGGGTCCTATCTACACTTCCTCTTGACATATTTCCTAAGTTTGCCGAATTCTTCCTTTATCTTGCCATAAGATCTGATAGAACTCTGCACTCCAAGGATAAGAAGTACACAGCCCCAGAACAGCTGATCACCTACTTCTTGGCACAACTCAGATCTGATTCCATGGATCAGGAACTAAGAAGAGATATTAGCATGAAATTCAAACTGTTGAATTCTGACATGACGTGAAATAAGGCAATTCTGGATAATGTGGCCGGCTGCAAGACCACACTCAACTCTCTATACTCTGAGTACTGGGATTTGCTAGCAGATGCTCTGAAAGAGTGATGAGAAGCAGATATAAACCTAGCCTTAAGGGTCAATTTAAGGTATACAATCATCGAGCCCCAGGATTAATCTAATTCTTTTGTCTCTAGAGATGAAAAAAATGAATTAATATATATATATATATATATATATATAGTCGTGGAAATGATCCAGATTTATCAGTTATCTTTTACGAAATCTGACAAGAAAAATTAAGATCCTTCTTGAAACTCTGCTTCTTGCCTTCGTGGTTGTTAGCAATTTTGGCGGTAAGTTTGACCACAAAAATACAAATCTTGGAAGGGGTTGGAGAGGAATAGTGGGAAAGGAGGGGAATATGAGTCAATGAGGGGAGTTGTGGAAAAGGACAGTGGGGATGGAAGGGACAGGATAGGATGGTACGGAAGTTGGGAAGGGGTTGTTGGAGAGGGGGGGGGGTAAGGGATTGGAGGCTTATGGTAAGAAAGTAGGTAGATAATAGAAAATTCAACGAGTGGCGGAGAGTGATGGTGGAAAAGGAAGAGACACAAGGGGATTGAAGGAAGACGTACCGGGCCACTATGGAGAGACTACCCACTCCACTTTCCCATCCCTGATGTAGGAATGTAGTCCATCTTGGTACCCCAAATGTAATTCCTTGTAGTTTATTAGTTATAATTTTGACAATTGTTTCAAAACTTCCATCGGTTTGTAGTTCAAATCCAATAATCACATTCTTACTAGTGGAATTACTGAGAGCATATAATGTAGTTAAGATGAGATGCTTGGTTGTCCTACGTGAAGGCTCACCTTCCGTCATGTGAACTCTTTTTTTATTGATTGAAGAAGAAGGAAAAAAAGAGGTATTATCATATATTTTGAAGATTTGTTTTCTTTGTTGATCACTGGGGTTAATAATAAAAATCCACACTTATTTTGCAAGGTTTCGTCAGCTTGGTTTGCTGACCTCTTCAGGCTAAAATTTTATTAAATATCACCAAGATATGAACGATAGAAGAACAATTTTTGAAATTCATTAAACAAATTTTTTTGAAAGACAAATTACCTTATAAGTTTAAATTAAAAAATCACGTTGGTCATTAAAAATATAAAGTTGAAAAAGAATTCATCTAGTCTGCAATAAAATTGATGTTTACACGTCCTCTGTGAGGTGAGGACCGTAACTGGCTATCGTTAGACCACAGAGGGGTATTTATATTAGGAAGCTTGTACTTTCAGGTATTAATTTCTTCTTGATTTCTTATTAATTTCTTATGACGTACAAAAATAAATCACGAAAGACGGAATTATGTTTTTAAATTCTGAATTACTGGATTGTACACGCGATTCAAATTATAAATATCCTCTTTCTTGTTAATACCATTATTATTACTCTTAATATATATCAATTCGGAAATTAAACGTTTCTTCCATTTTGACTCCAAATCTAGTATTTTGGCATTTGCCCAATGAAATTCATGCTTGTGTGTGTTACGATGTACATTAATAAAAAATTGTTTTTTTTTGTATTTATGTTCCTTTAGCGCGTTTTTACATTCTTTTTGTTTCACCCACATAAGAGGCAGAAGAGCTTTTACAAGGAACTTTGTAAACAACGTTGGTTGCTTCCCATTTTTTTATCCTATCTTTACCCAGTTTGATTACAGATGACAAGGAAGGTTTTATCGAAGGAATTGTAGCTATGTTAAATTTGTTGAGAAAGTGGGAAGTTTTATCAAAGAATGTTCTTATGAATGGTAAACTGACTTTTGGTTGACGGGCCAATAATTGTTTTCGCGCAGAGTTCTTTTGGTTAGGACTATATTTCCATTTTAATTTACGAATTTTAATTTGTTGGTTAATAAAACTTGTTGAGTAATCATTATTCAACAATATTTGGGTAATCATTTTTAAATATTTCGCATGACATTTTTTGTGCGATAACATCATTGCCCTGTCAACAAGGTTGAATACAATGTTCTTTTTTACTTGGATTGGATGGCATGAGAAATAGTTAATAGTTCTGCCTGATAAAAATGGTTTTTGGTACCAGTTTGTAATAATGTTATTATAATCTCTCAAAAAAGAAATGTCTGAAAAGTGAATACTATTGTTTTCTTCTATATCAAAAATAAACTGCAAATTCACATTATGAGAATTAAAAATATGTGTAATTAGCTGAATATGATCCTTTTTGACACATAAGATCGTGTCGTCAACGTATCTGTAATAGAAGGGGAGCTGTATATTATATTTTTCTTTTAACATTTTCAAACAACTATTTTCTATTGCTTTTTTTGTTGTTATAAACCGTTGTTAAATAGATCTTCATGCTTATTTTCTACTTGGGTTATTATCGATCTTTATTAGATATATTTGTATGATAATTAGGTTCGTGGATTGTTGTAGAATATTGAAAGATAGATTTTGGTGAAAAATGGATTTTTTTTCAGTTATTTTATCTCATTGCTAGACGGAATTGTATATTAATTTGCCTCATGGGTTGTTGTGGAAAATAAAAAGTTGGAGGTTTGTGGTAATTTGCTTCCTGGGTTGTTACTAGACAATTTCTAGATTGATTTGGGTGGTAGCTTTCTTCGTGGGTTGTTATAGATTATTGCTAGATATATTGGGTTAGTTATTTGCTTCCTGAATTGTTGCAGACAATTGTTAGGCAGTCTTTGCGACTATTTGCTTTCTGACTTGTTGTAGCCAATTTTTAGGTGAATTTGTATGGTAATTTGCTTCCTGCGTTATTGTAGAATATTGATAGATAAATTTGTATAGTCACTGGTTTCCTGGGGTTTTTTAAAACAATTAATAGACGAATTTTTATGGTAATTTGCTTACTGGGTTGTTACAATCCGTTACTGAATGAATTTTTATGTTCATTTGTTACCTGGGTTACTATATGTCATTGTAACATTGATTTTTATTGTAACTTGTTTCATGGAGTGTCATTAGCTTTCTGTGTTGTCACGGGCCATTGCTAGATGAATTTATATGATCAATTGAATCGTGGAATGTTGTAGAACATTGCAAGATAGATTTTTGTGGCAAATTGCTTTCTCAGTTATTGTTGCTGATTTCTAGAAGGCTTTGTATAGTAATTTGCTTTCCAAGTTGTTGCAGAACCTAAAAAGTTGGATATTCATGGTAATTTTCTTCCTGTTTTGTTTTAGATAATTACTAGATTGATTTTTTAAGGTAGTTTGCTTCGTGGGTTATATAATAGATTGTTGCTTGATAAATTTGTGTAGTAATCTGCTTACTGGGTTGTTATAGAACATTACCAGATGTTTTGTTGTGATATTTTGTTCTCAAGGCTGTCCAACATTCTTGTTTGATAGATTTTCGTATTTGTTTGGTAAATAAGCTTCCTAGGTTGTTTTAGAAGATTGCTAGATTAAAATTTATAGTCAATGGCTTTCTGAGTGGTTATAGACCATTGCTAGATGGATTTGTATGATCAATAACTTCGTGGCTTCTTATAGATTATTTTTAGATTGATTGGTATGGTAATTTGCCTCTTGTTTTTTTTCTTCAGAACACCGAATAATGGGTTTGCATGTTAATTTGTTTTCAGAGTTGTTGTAGAATGTTGAAAGTTGGATTTTTGTAGTAATTTGATTCTGAAGTTGCTATACGAGTAGACCATTGCTAGGTGGATTTGTGTGGTCATTTGCTTCGTGGGCTGCTATAGATTATGGCATGGTACTTTGCTTCCTCGTTTCTTGTAGAAAATTGCTGAGTGGTTCTTTGTAAACTTTTGTTCTCTGAGTTGTTCTATATAATTGCTAGATGGATTTGTATTGTCATTTGATTCTCAGCTTGTAGTAGATTTCTGGATATATTGGTATAATCGTTTGCTTCCTAGGTTGTTAATTTTGAGATGGAATTGTTTGTTAGATTACTTTCTGGGTTGTTGCAGAACATTGCTAGTGGCATAGCTATAAAGTAAAATATCATATGGTAAAATTACCATACGAATCCATATGAAAATAATCCGTAAGAGTTCAGGAAAAATACTGATATAACAATTCATTAAAAAATGTTCCACAACAACCCAGAAAGCAAATAAATATACAAATCCATCAGCTAGTTCCATTTTAATCGTGTCACTAATCAGAGCTTAAACATTCCTTTGGAAGCTTCAGAAAACAACAGAAAACTTACAAAAAAGCTAATGAAATCACCTTTTTCAACTGGGAAATTATCGTAAATGAACCAATACTCTGACCGCCATCGATTGAACTTTAACGAATCGTAAACATGGAAGTCGGCGAATGAACACCCCTCTAGCTTTCCAGAGTTGTAATCCCCGGTAGCGATATAACGGTTACGACGTACGTGGTTCCTACCAGTGTCTTTACCAGTTCTAATCTCGACCTCGCTACTTTAATAAACCCCAGCTGACCTTCCATTGCCAGGGGCTCGCTAATCTCCCTGGAACTTGCTGGAGGAACTAGAAGGAAGGCACTATCAGACCAAGCGAGTATTTACCTTCGCTCGAGCAAAGCCCTTATAGGGCTCTTAATGCAATGAGGCTGCAAGGAGAGCAATGAGATCGGAGCAGCGGAAAGTCTGATTTCTTTTTTTTTTAGAGACCGCAAGCGAGAATTTTTAAAGGTTGGTAAATTGGCCCTTTGAAATGCGATAATGAATAAAACCATTAAACCCTTGAAGCCTTTTATGTCCCATTAGTTCCTCTTTTCAAGTTTTTTTTATGAATTTTCTAATTTATCCAAAGAAATCTTCTACCATTTTTTATCATTTTTATCCCTTTCCCTGATATCTTTTTTAGGGTTGAGCATTTTTGATGTCCATGGTGCAGTGAAAGGGAGACTAACGAAGCATGCTTTTTTGCGAATCTGCAGTACCGTAAAGCATTCGTCGTTGTTTTCTGTTTTTCTCGTTTCCCGACAATAACGAGATTCTAAAGCTGCAAACTTTACGAGGAAACACTTAAGTTTAAGACAATGATCTCGACACTCGCGGAAATTATGCATCACAAATATTTTTAGTGCTGCACACAAATTAAAAGAGATGTAAAAATGTACAATTTTCAAGCGCACCATTAAACCAGAGAAATATAATCTCAGTTGTACGATAATTTTAATAAAAGATCTTGAAGAGCTCGTGGTTTTTAAATTTTCTGTTTATTTCTGCTATGCAAATTATTTTGAATTAAAAACATAGAAATTACACTTATTCTGTGATATTATAGTTGAAGTAAAGAATTTGAATTTGAATTAATTAAATTGTATCCTTTGTAGTTAATACATATCTTTGCAAAGAAGTGCATTTCAAGAACATTGCTTTTCACATTTTCTGTATATCTCCAAATATCAAAATGCAGTCATGGCTCATAATTAAATTACGTCCATTAAAATAATTGAGGAAGATGCAGTGATTATACTTCGTCCATTAGCTTTACGTGAATAATCTGCCAGCACGGATTTATGTCCAAGGCTATTATTTAGTGAATACATTAAACAGATATCATAACTGATATAATCAAGTTACAACATGAAAATATTAAAGAAGCATTCTAAAATAAATATATGGCAGAAGCTTTCTTTAATTAATAATTGCATTTTGGATAAGAAAGAGATTTTGGAAAAATCTTGCAAATGGCAGGTAATTTCTATAATTGTACTTCAAATAACTGTCAAGGATAATACATTTGAAAATTTAAAATTCTTTTATACCGATCATAAAACATTCTATTTGTTAAAAGTGTTGCAAGATCAAGATTCTAAGTTAAAAGTGGTATTATTTGGTTGAAAATTCAACTATTTTGATGATAATTCTTTTTTTTTTGTAGAAAATTAATTGTTTCATTAAATCTTTTGTTGAGAATTCATCTTTGTGGGATGAAGATTTAACTATTTCGTTAAAAAATTGTTTCAAATTGGTTGAAATAGTAACTATTACATTTTTCGTTGAGAATTCATCTTTTTCCTAAAAATTCAACTTTTCGGTTTGAAAATTCAACATATTTACTGAAAAATGTGTCTTTTTGTCTTGAAACTTGATCTATTTGATTGAAAATGCAACTACTCTTTGTTGAAGTTTTATCCTATTTGATTAAAAATTCGACCATTTGCTTGAACATTAAACTATTTGGTTAAGAAGTCAACTATTTGGTAATGAAGTCAACTATTTGGTTGAAAATACCGCAAACTGTTGTTAGTTAAAGTTTAATCTTGTTTGTTTGAAAATTGTCTATGGTTACAGAATTTTCCGTAACGTTAGCCCTGAACGAGCTGGAATAGGGGTTAAAGTTACGGAAAATTCCATATTCATAGACAGGGCGTATAATTTATCTGTTTTGTTAAACTTTCGTATGTTTGTATAGAAAGTTCGTCCTTCTGGATTCAAAATTCTTCTTTTTTCGGTTGAAAATTCAACGATCTTCTAAAAAATTTAATTATTTGGTTAAAAATGCATCGGTATTTGATTGAAGCTTAATCTTTTTCGTTTGAAAATTCGATTGAAAATTGACCTTTTATGGTAACAAAGTGATATTTTTTCGTTGCAATCAATTAATAAATTTTAGAATTTGTAGTTTTACTATTTACAAATATTTCTTGAGCATATTTCATTTGATAAATTTGACATATTTAGACAATGTATTTTACAGTAAGGGTTAAATTTCTCGAAGAGAGTGCATTAAACTGCCTTTTGGTGTGATTAACTTATTTTTGCGACAAAAGTAAGATACCACCCTATGGTTTGAGAATCACGAATTATTTTATTCCATTTATATAAAAGATTCTGTGCTCAAAATTTTACAAGATTAAAATGCTGGTCTTTGAATATTAATGGTCAGGGGAAAAAATTGTTCAGTCAAAAATCATGCAAAAGCCCGAGAATTTTGAAAATGAAGTTTTCTGGTCATTCCGGGAATAATAAAGAGTTGTTTATTATAAATTGAATTTGATAAAGGACCTAAAACTCTGTTATTAGCAGATTATTAATTTAGAAAGTAAAAGAACAGCTTTCATCTCATTGAGATATACAATACTCGTCTCTGACGGCACGAAGCGTAAACTATGACGAAGTTACGGGGAACCGGATATAATTAGATCTACTATCTACGAGAGCTGCATGATAAGAAGTCCTTCCAATAGAATTGCAGGACAAAGGGGAATGGTGAAATACAAAGACAAAGAAAATTTCGAGAAAAGAGAAAAAAGGAAAATGAGGTAAGATAGGGGACATAGGGAAGCAAAAGGGAAAAGATATGGAAATTAACTCTAGAATGAGAAGGTCTAGAGAATTTCTTAGTGAAATATAAGTTCCAATCGGTGAGTGACACCCAAATCCTTTAAAAGCAAATTCCCTCGGCTATTTGCCAATCTTCTTTATCCTACTTTACATCTTTATTCGCCGGTATAATGATGGCTTCTCTGAAATCTCGGATCTTATTTGAAATTTAAAAATTATCAAGCAGATTTTATATTAAAGGACCTTTGAAGATAATTTCGACATTTCCGATAATCTGGCAGATATTTAACTGAACAGATATTTCGATTTTAATGTTTTCATTTTATGTGCTTCGCACAAGAACTCCCGCGTGATGTTTTACATATTTTAAATATCAAACATTTTACTGGTCTTTAGCTAATATAATTGAAAATATTTTATATATATTTAAAAGACTGCGCGCGCATACCTCCCATTCTTTTGTTATAATAAGGTTTATAGTTATGTAAGGTGCAGTATTTAATCCATTTAAGATACCTTATTGTATTTTTTTTAAATATTGAACCGAATTAGAATAAAATAAAGGCTGAGTCTAAAATTCCGGACAGTCCGTACGTTTATGCACGATTATGATACGGTTGAGTCTAAACGTATGGACCTGAAAAGGGTAATAGGGAGCTGGAAAAGGGAAGGGGGCGTGACTTATGTCTGGACGTATATACACAAGCCACGCCCCTTCCCCTTTCCAGCCTCCCTTCCTCTTGTCAGGTCCGTGCGTTTAGACTCGACTGCGTTACAAGCGTATATAAACGTACGGACTGTCCGGACGTATAGATATTCTTATAATATAATATACCAACAACCACCAGATAAAGGTTTAATATCTCTATTTTTATATTCATGTCTGCTTAGATTTTCATATGAATTTCATAGTGATTTTATTTTTAAAAATTTTCAAATAAAAGCATCAGTAATTTTCTATACTAATGATGTATTTTACAATAAATATGAATTAAAAACTCACATTCTACAGAATAGTTTGAGGTTATCTTCAGATAAATATGTTTATTATTTTTTTTAAATCACTTTTTCTCAACGACTTTCAAATAAATCATAGATAATCATTTCGAAGATACGAGGGTTGTTTGATAAGTCAGTGACTTTTTGAATTTTTTTGCGCAGTAACTTTAAATGCACCACTGATCTCTTCAACGCCATCTATGAATAGACTGCTGTTAAATTTTGAGCAAGCTGGATCATTTATTTTGTGTTTGATAGCCATTGAAAGGAGAGAACTTCGTGAATGTTAACCAAAATGCAAAATAGTGAATTTCGTGTGCTGATTAAGCATTATTTTTTGCGTAAAAACAATCACTGAAACCAAGGAAAGGCTTGATAAATACTGTGGGAACTCTGCACAATCAATTTGAATGATTGAGAAGTAGCTTACTGAGTTCCTTTGTGGTCGTACCAGCACAAGTGACGCCGAACGTTCAAGTCGCCCAAAAGAGGTCATCACGCCAG
>JAABKJ010014422.1:0-10112 GCA_011634705.1 Andricus grossulariae
ATTTATTGAAGCTCTTAGAAATTCCTTTGGTTTTTAAAAATACCTCAAATATTTCAAATTCTTCGAGTTAATTGAAATTCCTTGGAATCTTGTAAGAGGTCCTAAAATTTTTTAAATTCTTTGAAATCATTGATAATACCTTGAAATATTTGAAAATCTTTTTGAAATCATACGAAATCTATTATTAATTCTTGTGAACCAATTTTAGAAATCTATTGAAATATTATAATTTCCCTTGAAATTACATGGAACCTGATGATATTTCCTGAAATCCTGGAAAATTTATCAAAATACCTGTGAGCTTTCGAAATTCCTCAAAATCATTGAAATCGTCGAAAGTCTTGAGATTTCTCGAGATATTCTAATAGGCCCTACAAAATCGTGCTATATTTTCCAAAATTCCAGGAAACTTTTTAATATACCATGCAAATTTTTCAAAAACCCTAAAATCAGTTAAATCCTTGAAAATTCCTAGAAATTTTTCAAATCTTTTTAAAGTGCCCTTTTAAAAAGCCCTAAAATATTTAGAATCGTGTTTTTTTTATTTGAAATCGAAATGAAATCTACTTTCTTATGGATAATTTTATGCAAAAACAGCATGAAATACATTCACAAATCAAAATTAGATTTCCAAACTACCTTCTTTTCGGCTCATTAGAGACAGATAAATAACAAAGGAAAAAAGAGGAAGAATTGAATCACTTCGAAAAACTAAATTTTTTAAAAAATACCCTAAGATATTTCAACAACTTTGAAAGCTTTTGGAATATCTTAAAATTTGTAAATCTCTTGGAAGTGCTTCGGAATCTTCTGAAGTACCCTAAAATATTTTGTATCATTTCAAATCCTATCAGGTTACTGAAGCCAATTGAAAATTCCTTGGAATCGTTCAGTATACCCTAAAACCTTGCATAGGTCCTATAAAATTGATCTATATTTTCGAAATTTTCGGAAACTCTTTGATACAATACCCCATGCAAATTTTTTCACATCTCTTGAAAATGGTTTAAAATCTTTTTAAATACTCTAAAATATTTTAAATTCTCTGAAACCAATTAAATAATCTTTATACTCTATTGAAATACTCTTGTCGTTTTCAAAACCTTTGAAATCTTTTGAAATCAATTGAAACATTTTTAAGCTCTTGAAAATGCCTTAGAATCTTTTAAAACCATAAAATAATTCAAATCCTATAAGTGACATTAAATTACTGAAACCAATTAAAAAATCCTTGTGATCTTTCAAAATACCTTAAGATATTTAAAATCCTTCAAAATATTTTGGAATTCCTTTAATTTTTTAAGCTCTTCAAAATCCCTTGTAATTTTTAAAAACACCCTAAAATATCTCCAGTCTTTTGAAATTCTTTCAAATTGTTGAAATAAACAAAATCCTTCGATTCTTTAAAATCACTTGAAAATTTTTTAAGTTTTCGAAAATGTCTTTTACAATTTTTGGAAATTCCTTTAAATTATTGAAATCTCTTCGAAAGGGCTTGGAGTCTTTTCAAATTCCTTAAATAATCATTCGAAATATTTTTTAATTACTTGAAAGTTGAAACTTTTTAAAGCTTTCGAAAATGCCTTGGCATCTTCTAAAATACTCAAAAATATTTCAAATCCTCTAAAATCTATTGAATTACCTTGTATTCTTTTGAAATACGTTAAAATATTCCTAATGTTTAAAAATTTCTTCAAATTATTGAAATAAATACAAAATTCCTGAAATACTTCAAAATTCCCTTGAATATTTAAAGCTCTTTAAAATCTTTTGAAATTCCTTGAAATTATTCACATCTCTGTAAAATGCCTTGGATTCTATTAAAACCATAAAACGCAAATCAACAAAATGTATGAATCTTCAACTAAAAAAGATCAAGCTTCAAACAAAAATAGAATATTTGCGTGTTTAGTTCAAAAAATAAATTTTCAACTGAAAAATAAGAAGTTTCAACAAAATAGTTCAATTTTAAACCAAACAAATAAATTTTTGACAAAAAAGATTACGGTTAAACTATAATGGGATTACTTTTTCTACCAAAAAAGACGAATTTTCAACAAAATAGTTGAATTATCACCTAAACAGATGAATTTTCAACGAAGGTTATAAATTTTCAACCGAATATGGAATAGTTCAATCTTTGTCAGTTACAAAAAAAAAAAATATTTTCAACGAAATAGTTTAATTTTGAACAAAAACTAGATTTTTCAACTGAGATATTGAATCAACAACCAAAAAAATGCATTTTTAAGAAATTAGTTCTACTTTCAACTTAGTAGTTGAATTTTCAACCAAAGAAGATGAATTCTCAACAAAAATGTAACAGTTGATATTTTATCTAAAAATTTTTTTATAATCAAAAACAGTTCCATTCGACGAATAAATACAAATTTTAATAAATATTTATACGTGAAAGACGAATTTCCAACAAAACAGTTTAATTTTCAACCAAAGAAATTAATTTTCAACCAAAAAGATGATGGTTAAGCTAATGAGATTACTTTTCTACCATAAGAAACGAATTTTGAACTAAATGGTTGAATTTACGCCTGAAACAGATACATTTTCTACTTAAAATAGAATAGTTAAATTTTCAGTAAAGAAAATTAATTTTCAACCAAATAAAATAAGTTTTCAACAAAATAGTTCAATTTTAAACACAAAAAAAAGGTTTGTCAACTGAAATTATGAATCATCGACCAAAAAAATGAACTTTGAACAAAGTTCCACTTTTATCTATATGTATAGTCGAACTTTCAACCAGAAATGATGAATTCTCAACAAAAAATATATTAGTTGATATTTCAACTAAAAAAGATTTTAATTTTAAATAAAAAACAATTGCATTCAACCGAAAAAAAATGAATTTTCAACAAAGTAGTTGACTCATCAACCAAAAACAAATTAATTTGCAACCAAACTGTTGTCATTTTTAGCCATTTCGACAAAAATAGATGAATTTTCAACCCAAAGAATACCCTTTTAACATTGTTTGAAAGCAACGCTTTGCCCGGAACGTTATACATTTTCAACATTTGAAGAAAAACAAAATGCAGAAGACTTTTTGCAAAACCCTACCTTTTTTAATTTTTTGCAATATTTTCAAAAGAATTTCTGCTCATATAAGGAAGGTGTCAGTATAACTCACCAGAATCTGTAAAGAAAATTTCGAGTATCTGAATTAGGTCAAGAACTATAGAATTTTAAAGAAAAAAATTGTGATTCTTTGAAAAATGAATGTCAAAATTCAAATATCCGTAACTTTGCGGACAATTTTTTGTTCTCAAATCAGAAATATATGTGTCACCTAATTTTCTCTAAAAACGACATATTTCGTAGCTGCAAGATTATCAATGTAAAATTCTTGATTAAAATACATAAAGTGAAATATAATTTTCAAGTGTGAAAACACTTTCAAATACAAAAATAAAATATATCTAAAACTTTTTTGGATTTATAATGATGTATTAAAAATGTTATTAAATTTAGTAACGTTAAGGTAACGCGTTACTTTTTTCAGTAACGGCAACGGTAACACATTACAAATTTTAAGGAAGTAACGGTAACATTAACGCGTTACTTTTGACTGGTAACGTGTCAAACACGGCTTTTTGATAAAATTGTTGAATTTTCAACGAAACAATCAAATCAACTTCAACTTCAGTTTACCGAAAAATTCCTGACACTATCAGGTTTTTTGAGTTTTTTCCTAACCTATTGGATCCAAATTTTGTAGAGTTTGATGAACTAGTCCTGCGATTTTTTTTGTGATACTTTGAAGATGCTTGCGAATTTTTTCAATTTTGTAGGATTTCTTAGCAAACCCTTATAATCTTGGGCCAGAGATTTAAAAATTCAAGAAGAAATTAAGGCATGAGAAGATTCCCATGTGTTTGAAGCTTTTCTTTTATTCCGATTTCCTTCGGAGATTGCTCAAATTGAAGCATGTAGAATTGGGATAAGAAGTAACATTTGCTATGTTATTGTTTTTGTTGTTATTGATATCAGTGGTTAAAAAAGAGCTGAAAAAGAAAAATGAGGAAAATTTGGTTATTTAGACCCCTATGCTGGGGGCTTTTCTTTTAGTCTGATTTTCTTCTGGGGCTGGATCAGATTGAAGCATGTAGAATTGAGACAGAAAATAAAATTTTCTCTGTTATAGTTTTCTTTTTTTGATATCAGTGGTTACAAAAAAAGTAAAATCAGGAAAATTTAGTTAATTAGACCCTATGCTGGGAGTTTTTCTTTCAGTCTGATTTTCTTCTGGGCTGGTTCAAATTGAAGCATGTAGAATTGAGATAAAAAGTAACATTTGCTATGTTATTGTCTTCTTTATTTATATCAGTAGTTACAAAAAAGTAAAATCAAGCAAATTTTGTTACTTAGATACCATACTGGGAGCTTTTCTTTTAGTCTGATTTTCTTCGGGGGCTGGATCAGATTGAAGCATGTAGAATTGAGATAGAAAATAAAATTTGCTCTGATATCGTTTTTTTTTTTATAGCAGTGGTTACAAAAAATATAATAATCAGGAAATATTGGTTACTTAGACCCTATGCTGGGAGCTTTTCTCTTAGTCTGATTTTCTTCTGGGCTGACTCAAATTGAAGCTTGTAGAATTTTGATAAATAGTAACCTTTCCTATGTCATTGTTTTCTTTTTTTATATCCGCGGATATAAAAAAAGACAACAATAACATAGCAAAGTTTACTTTTTATCACAATTCTACAAGCTTCAATTTTACAAAAACAGTAAAATCAGGCAAATTTGGTTACTTAGACCCATATGCTGAGAGCTTTTCTTTTAGTCTGATTTTCTTCGGGGCTATGGCTCAAAATGAAGCATATAGAATTGAGATAAAAAGTAACATTGAAGAAAGTTTGAGCTTTTCATATAGTCTGATTTTCTTCGGGGCTGGCTCAGATTGAAGCATGTAGAATTGAGATAAAATATCAAATATGCTCTGTTATAGTTTTCTTTTTCCCCTTTTTTTTATATGAGTGGTTAAAAAAAATTGAAATGGAAAGATTTTGGTTATACTTAGAGTCCTATGCTGGGAGATTTTATTTTAGTCTGATTTTCTTGTGGATGGCTCAAATTCAAGCTTGTGGAATTGAGATGAAAAGTAACATTTGTTACGTCACATTTTTATTTTTTATCAGTAGTTAAGAAATAAGAAATATGAGGAAAATTTAGTTTCTTCTAGGCCCCTACACTGAAGCTTTTCTTTTAGTTCTATTTTTTCTGGGATGTGGATTCAGGTGAAGACCTTGGCATATGGAATTAAGATGAACAATAACATTGGCTATGTTATAGTTTTTTTTTCTATCAGTGCTCAAAATATGAGAAAAATTAGGAAAATTTTCTTAATTAGAATATTTAGATTCCTATGCTGGAAGCTTTTCCTTAGTCTGATTTTCTTCGAGCATGACTCAAATTGAAGCATGTAGAACTGATATTAATAGTAAAATTTGCTGTATGCTACCATTTTTTTTAAACTAATGAATAAAAAAAATAAAAATGAGGCATATTTGTCTGATTTTTTGTTTATATTTTGAAAGTGTAGGAAAAAATCATTGTTAATTTTCCCGTATGTAAAAATTTTGTAGGGCTGTACTGTTTCTGTCTTGAGTCTACACTGGCGCGCCAGAGGCTCACTGACTGTCCAGTGGCTAGAACTTTTGATGTAACTTCATATTATGTGTAAACCTTTGTCCCGTCTCCAAAAGTTAATTTTTTTCATTTTTGTCGGCTATGAATTTCAATTCATTACATCGTAATATTTATTTCAATGAAACATGAACAATTTTTAAACATTAAAAGTGCTTGATGTGTGAAGAAATCATTGAAAATAATAAAGTTTGTATGATTAAACTTGCGATTAGGCTACGAAATTATTATTGTTTATTATTTTAAATAATTAATACGTTAGGCTTAATTATCATTCATGGGCAATCAATAAATGATTAAAATAAATTAAATAAATCATTTATGTTGAAATTTTATTTTCTGGAATATTATCAATATAATACATAGCATTATACATATTATAATTATTATAAATTTAATATAAATTCAATGAAAATTTACTACATAAATCAATTGTAAGAAATTTTGTTCAGATATTTCTTTTAAAAAATCGTTCTTAAGAATACAGTTCCGTATATTAGAATTTCAATCACCTTCAATAATTATTGTTTATTATCCTAAATATGTAATAGTGTACATTTAATTATTACTTGAGCATTCATGCAATTATGTATTGTAATTTCCTAAATCTTTTATTCCAAAGTTATTATTTTCTGAATTCACTTCTGTAATTTTTGTTTAAGTCCAAACCATGATTCTGTTTAGAAACTAGCTAAAATCTGGACAGTCTTCATATATTCAAACTTGCAACGAACTCCTAGATAGCGCCAGGGCCGGGACTAGACAGCAGAAATCTTTGAATCACACACGTAGCAAAACTAGACAGCGCCAGTTTAGCGCCAGGCTAGTATTGCGTTAATAGACAGGCTTGAGTAAAACTGTACTGGCTTTAGCATGATTCAAGACTGCCGCGAAATTTTTCCACACGGGTTGCAAAAATGTTTAGGTTCCAAGGAATGAATTATTTTTATTGCGAATAAATTTGTTATCGAAAAAATAAACCTCTTGAAAATTGTATATTTTAGTTCAATTATTATGTAGTGCTTTTAGATAAAGAATATTTAGTGTTTTTGAACCACAAGAGCAAGAATGAATTAATTATGTAAAACAATTCTATTTAAGCTCTATTTATGAAATTATTGTCGTTTCCTTGAATTTTTTTCTGGGATATGCTATCGCCGTGTAAAGTTTTGCTAAATTGAATTCTTTGACACCTATTGGAGTTACAAGGGTAGTTGCTGAGGGCTTCTGTTACCCTGGTGTCCAGAAATTTGAGGTTGTAGAGAAACTTAGATCCGCTTCCTGCTCGGCTAGCCGCTAGGGTGGAACCTGTAGGTTCCAGGAAATTCTCTTTATGAACTTGCCAGCTTGCGACCCTCCCTCACTTTCTCACTCCTCTCACAGGAAATTCTGATCGGAATTCCTCTTCGTGCTTTCTACTTCTCTGCTTCATATGTGAAGGGTAACGTGACCCCAAGCCACATGTTCTCACACGTGCCACATGTCCGCCTCTCAGCCTCTCAGGCCAAAGACCACTTTCAACAGTGCCTTCCCTCCTATACTACATTTTCTCCAATTATCAAATAACTCATTTTAAAAATGCATTTTATTTAACCAAGCTTTTCATTGTTTCAATTTCAATCACAATGAAACTTTTAAAATTGAAATTAAAAACTAGACAATAGTATATGACGCAACATGTGTGTAAAATGCGGTTTTACACATGCGATCACCACAAGTGGGTAAATCGTACCCACATGTTGCATAGGATACTTTTTGACACAGTGAGCGTAAAAGTGGGTTTTTACACAACCATATGTGTGCGTAAAACGTGCATATGTGTGCGTAAAACGTACATATGAGTGCGTAAAACGTAAATATGAGTGCGTAAAACATGCATATGAGTGCGTAAAACGCATTTTACGTACACTATGTCCAAAAATTCATTTGTAAGATCGAAATGAAATCAATTTTATCATGAATTATTATATGCACCAAAATCGCAGCATACAAAAATTGCATAAATCAAAAATATATTTCCAAATTACCTCCTTTCCGGCTCATCAGAGACAAACATATAACAAAAAAAAAGAAGGAGAAAAAGGAAGGAGTCAACCAAACCCAACCTCGCACTCTTTCCATATTCTCAAAGAAAAATCTGGGGTTTCTTCTAATTAGAACTAATTTTTGGTTCCTAAGGAGCTGCAACAAAAGGAACCCCTCTTGCTAAAAAGGAACACAAAATTATGAATTTGTTCCAAAGGAGCCTCCAGTTGGACCTCCAATGAAACCCAATTTTAATAGAGACTTTTCCCAAAGAACCTATATTTCGCTTTGCCCACTGCGACGTTTTATTTAGTTAACTACGTTAGCAATTTGAGGGTGGGGGGGTCTAACTGGATACTTATTGTTGTATATTCGTAATGCAAAAATATGCTTGCAATTGGGGTAGGGGGTCAATAATAGGGAAAATGATGCGTACGTAATACTTGAACGGCCCAAATAAAAACCGAATAAACACTTTGAATGTTTAAATGTTCCAAATTTAATAACTTCATGTATGTAATAGTATAAAATTAAATATGAGAAAATGAATAATTTCATGATAAAAAAATATAAAACATTCTAAATAAACGAAATTCCCAAAAAAATATTTAAAAATAAATTATTGCAATTTATCTAATCGAAGTTTTAAATATTTGTAGTTATTTAGCCACAAATTGAATATTTTTATACATGTATTTGCTATTGAAAAATTAAACATTTTCAGCCGAGAATGGAAGTGTAATTATGATTTGTGTTTTTATTGTGTTCTGCTTTTGAAGGATAAAAGAGTTCATAAGAAAGCAGATTTCATTTTGATCTTATTGGTCAAACAAAAATGTAACAACTGTTAATTTGAAGCCTGATGAAGATACGAATCATACGTCTAATATCGAATTAACTATGTGAAACGTTCAAAAGTCTACGATTTCCAATAAAAGATTCTGAAATTAGAATCGTGATGCGAATAAGTTGTAATTGAAACTTAAAAAATTGCAGATTCAAATCTGAATTTTAAAACTAAGTAATTGCGTCACTTTACAGAAAAACGATCTGTGAAAATTCATAGAGGGTCCAACTGAAAACCTTTCCAATTTTAATCCTAATTACTCGTAAAATTACTTGCTGTTGTTTTATATCTCAAATTTAAAATTTGGAAAATTAAACCCATACAGATAATCCCTTTTAATAAGGAAAATCACAATAACCCTTATGCGAATTAAGAAACATTTGTGCTTTTTAATACTTACGTGCGGGTAAATTCAAACATTTAAATTATCTAATGAATTATTGAAAATACTACACATGTTTTCTGTTAGTGCTTTACGCAGGAAGTGAGAATAACTTTTGACAAGTAATTTTAATATTAAATTAACATTTTGAAATAAACTTAATCATAAAATTTACCAACTTCCAACAATTTTAGGTTATGCTAGCGTTTCACTGCGGAAATGTGTATTTTTAATAAAAGAATATTAGATTTCAGAGATTAAAAATTTGCCAAAAATTTACGTATTGGGTTTTATTAGAGTTTTATACGAAAAATTGGTATTATTAAAGAAAAATCATTACAGTTCAAACAAGATTCCAATTTTTGAATACTTACAAATTATATTTGTTCAAAAATGGTAAAATAGTGAAAAGTTGCAACTTTTTAAATCAAAACATTTAAAACCGAAAAATTGTAACTCCTAAACTAGTTATTTAAACAAAAAATCATTAGATTGCGTTTCCTGATGATCAATTTTAAAGAATTCTTATTTTTTATCTCTGTTTTCAAGAAACATACCCTTTTTCCCCTTTTCCTCGATTTTTTGCTTAAATGTGAACTAAATTAATAGAATCCAGTAAGAAAAATAAACTACTTTTGGTTGAAAAGTCTACTATCATATTTTTGGTTCAGAAATAATCTCGTTTTGTTAAAAATTCTAGTATTTGGTTAAAAATTTTATTATTATGTTGAAAATGCTACTATTTTGTTAAAAAATCATCTTTTTTGGCCAGAAATTCAAATACAGATTTATGTCCTTGATTGAAAAATTAAATATTCCATTTTTAGAGAATTAATCTTTTGGGTTGAAGTCTTTTGTTGAACATTCATTTTTTTAAGATTCATTTTAGTTGAAAATTCATCTTTTTTGTTAAAAATTTAACTATTTTCTTGAAAATTCTTTTTGTTTTGTTTTGAGAATCAATTTTCTTTACTAACAATGTAACTATTCCATTTTTGGTTGGAAATTCATCCTTTTGGATTATAAATGCAATTGTTTAGGTCTACATTAATCTGGTTTGTTTAAGGATTCAACAATTTGGTAGAAAATTAAACTACTTGGTTAAAAGTCAACTTTTTTTATGGTTGATTATGAACCAATCTGTTTAGATTATTACATTTTCCAATTAGGAAAAGAAACAATCAAAAA
>JAABKJ010014423.1:0-10111 GCA_011634705.1 Andricus grossulariae
TTACGGGAAATATATGCTACTTTCGCCCCTATTTTCAGGGGCGAAAGGTGGCCATTTCGGTCGAGTGTGGAATAAATTAAATTTTCCAGGATGAACAAAAAAAGTTTTCTACGATAGGTTTTCAAATATGAAATACAGAAATTCGATCTGTTAGACCAAAATTAATTTTTATTTAACAAATGAGCTTATTCTCATAAAAGTTTTCAACTATAATTCAACTAAATTGTGAACGTTTAACAACAAAATTAATTTTTAAGCGAATAATTTTTAAGCGAGGATTGTTGATTTGAACCAAAATGACAAATTTTCAAGTAAGAAAGGTACATTTTCAACCATAAATAGAATAAGCAAATTTCCAGTTAAAAAATTAATTTTCAACAAAAAAAAGAAACAAATTTTCAACCAAAGGAATAAGTTTTAACACGAAAAGAGTGTTCAACAGAAAATGGAATAGTTCAATTTTAATATAACACAACTAACTTTCAAGAAACAAAAAAGAACGAATTTTCAACCAAAAAGTTGAATTTTCAGCTAAGAAAGATAAATTTAAAAAAAAATTGTTATAGTTAAATTTTCAATTAAAAAAATTTATTTTCAAGTAATGAAACACGAATTTTGAGCAAAATAGTTAATTTTTCAACCGAAGAAATGAATTTTCAACTAAATTGATGAGTATTCAACTTAAAGGATGCATTTTTTAACAAAATAGTTCTACTTACAATCAAGTACTTGAATTTTCAACTTAAAAAGATAAATTCTTGACGAAAAATCTAATAGTTGATATTTCAACTAAAAAACATTTTAACTTTAGAGCAGAAACTGTTGAATTTAACAAAGAAAAAACGAATTTTCAACTTGAATGATGAATATTTAACTGGAATACTTCAATTTTCAACCAAAAAGATTAATTTTTGAAAAAATGCATTTTTTATCAAAAAAGACGATTTGTCAATAAAATAAATGAATTTTCGACTGAAAAAGAAATATTTTTAACCAAATACTATAATTTTTAATTGAAAAAAATCAATTTAAAAAATCAACCAAACTGATGAATTCTCTATTAAATGATGATTCTTTAACTGAAATAGTTGAATTTTCAATCAAAAGATGAAATTTCAATCAAGACGATTACTTTCTACAAAAAAAAAGATTAATTTTCAACAAAAAACATAAATTTTTAACTAAAAAGTTAAATTGTCAACCAAAAATTGAAGAGTTCAATTTTCATTAAAAAAAATTAATGTTCAACCAAAGAGATGAATTTTCAACTAAAATAATGGAATATTCAATTGACATAGTAACACTTACAGTTAAAAAATAATAATTTACAGCCAAACTGATGAATTTTAAACTAATATGATGAATCTTCAACTGGAACAGCTGAATTTAAGCCAGAAATATGAATTTTCGACTGAAATGATGAATCTTGAACTGAAATAGTGAAATTTTTGAACAAAAAGATTAATTTTCAACCGAGAAGTTTAATCTTTACCAAAGAAGACGCATTTCCAACAAAATACATGAATTTTCAACCAAAAAGATAAATTTTCAACCAAAAATTGAATAAATTGTCAGTTAAAAATTTAAAGTTCAACCAAAGAGATGAAATTCCAACTACTATAAAATGATGGAATAGTTACATTTTCACTTGAAAAAAAAAATTAATTAAAAAAAAATCAATTTCAGCCAAGCAAAAAGAAATTTGTAACCAAATAGCTCATTTTTCAACCAAATAGATAAATTTTCAATTAAAATGATGAATCTTCAAGAAAAAAATTGTTGATACTCAGTGAGATGAATTTCAAACAAAAAAGATTTTCAATTTTAATCAAAAACAGTTGAATTCAAGCAAAAAATACGGCTTTTCAACATAAGTTGAATTTTCAAAGAAAAAGATGAATTTTCAATCAAGAAGATGAATTTGCAAAAAAAAAACAATTTTCAGCAAAATAGTTAAATAAGTAATGGAAAGGTCAATTTTATAAATAAAGAATCATTTTGATTCAATTTTATATTACAAACTAAAAGAAAAATTAAGCACAGTCTCGAAAAAATTCCCTGACCAAAAAAATCCGACATTTTCAGGTATATAAAAATTTCCCGACAAATCCAGGTTTTCCAGATTTTTCAAGTCGGATAACTACCCTGATTACATGTGAAAATCAAACAAAAATTAAATTAATTGAGTCAAAATATGCTAAAGAAATGCATTATCCAAGAAATTATAGAATGGTGCCAAGAATTAGTACTCGTACCCTATGTGTCGATAAATAGTATCCCAAATTACTTACAATCGTTAGAAACAGAATTTCAAAAAATTTGCATCCAGTTGTCATTCTCATCTCTTCATATCAGTCAAGTGACTTAAAATTAATATTTAAAAATTTCAGTTCCGAGTAGCTCTTCTTCTAAGATCAACACAACACAATACAGAACCAATTGTCTCAGCTGCAAGCGTTGTGATATTAACAAAACCTTCCGGTCTTCCAACTTCTGCCCCGGTAATTGTAAGGGCAGCAGCCGTAGACAGTTGTCGTGTGTCTATTTCCTGGGAGCCAGGTCCATTTCCCAATGGACCAATTTTGTCCTATGTTTTACGGCTACATGGGGCTCCTCACTCCCAGCTCAAGGTATACGCCACGCCAGAACTAAATGAGGTTTACAAGTTAAATTAATATTCTTCGATAATTATCAATTTCCGATCATTTGTTATTCTCAATGATCTTTTCTTTACACTGCACAATCAAATCTTTTCTATTTTGCACATTTCTGATTCACGCTTTATTCTGATATCTGCTGACAAAGCTGATCTTTTCCCTGCTAGAAGCAGAAAGATTGAAAAAGATAGAAATTGGGTGATAGGAAAGGATAGAACTATTCTCTCTCAATGGGTCACTTTGAATCCCTAAAACGCTGTCTTTCCCTATCTCCAATCTCAATCATTTTTTATCTCTTTATCTTTCGTAATCGAAGACCCTTATCTTTTTTTTACTCCATTCTATCTATGAATATACATTTGAATCTTTGTCTATATCTTTTTCTATCTTCCGCGATTGAGTACTCTTATCATTTCATATCTCTCGAAATTGGGGAATCCATCGAAAAAATGGGGAATTTATTTTAAAAATCAATTTGAAATTGATCACGTACACGCTTGAAAATTTGTTTCCATACCTTAGTGTACAACCGTGTCAAATATGACAGAAAGGTTTACCGGGCCTCTACTTATAGGCCTGAAGACCAATTTCACTTGTAGGTTACTTTTACCGACAGCCACCTAGCGGCAAAACCTTCAGGTTGATATGGATAGGATGAGATAGAGAAGAGAGGAATAAAAAAGGTAGACGGAAATTTATATTGACAGAGATAGGAAAAGATTGACATCAATAAATAAAGGATAGGATGGGATTGAAAAAGATAGACGTCAATTCAGATTGTCAAAGAGATAGAAAATGATAGACGTTAATAGATGTAAGATAGGATGAGGTAGAGAAGAGGGTACTGAAAAAGATAGACGTTGATAGATGTAGGATAGGATGAGATAGAGAAGAGGAGATTAAAAAAGATAATACGGAATTGAGATTGACCTAGAGATAGAAAAATATGGATGTGGATAGATTAACGATAGGAGGAGATAGAGAAGAGGGCACTGAAAAATGTAGGCGTGAATTTATATTTAAAAATATATAGAAACAGACGTTGAAAGATGTATGATACGATGAGATAGAAAAGAGGATATTGAAGAAGTCAGACGTGACCTTAGAATGACAAAGATATAGAAAGAGATAGACGTTAATGGATGTAGAATAGGATAAGATAGAGAAGCAAGGATTGAAAAAGATAGACGTGAATATTTAGATTCACAAAGAGATAGAAAAAGATAGACGTTGATAGACGTAGGATACGATGTGATAGAGAAGAGGTAATTAAGAAAGATAGGCGGTAATTTAGATGACCAGATAGATAAAAAAAATATTGACGTGGATATATAATTGATAAGAAGAGAGAGAGAAGAGGGTATTATAAAAGATAGATGTGAATCTAGATTGGTAAAGAGATAGAAAAAGATAGACGTTAATAGATGTGGGATAGGATGAAATAGAGAAGAGGAGATTGAAAGAGATAGACGTGAATTTAGATTCACAAAGAGGTAGAAACATATTTATGTGGATAGATGAAGGATAGGAAGAGATAGGGAAGAAGGTACTGAAAAAGATAGACGTGAATTTAGATTGAAAAATATATAGAAACAGACGTTGAAAGATGTATGATACGATGAGATAGAGAAGAGGACGTTGAAAAAGATAGACGTGAATTTAGATTCACAAAAAGATAGAAAGATATTGGCGTGGACAGATAAAGGATAGGATGAGATAGAGAAGAGGGTGCTGAAAAAGATAGACGTTGATAGATGTATGATATGATGATACAGGGAAGAAGGAATTAAAAAAGATAGACGTGAATTTAGATTCACAAATAGATAGAAAAAGATCGACCTTGATCGATGTGGGATATGATAAGAGAAGATTGAAAAAGATAGTAAGGAATTGAGATTGGCAGACGTAGAAAAATATTTATGTGGATAGATAAAGGATAGCAAGAGATAGAGAAGAGGATATTGAAGAAGTAAGACGTGACCTTAAAATGACAAAGAGATAGAAAAAGATAGACGTTGATAGATGTAAGATACGATGAGATACAGAAGAGATTAAAAAAGATAGCAAGGAATTTAGATTGACAGAGAAATAGAGAAATATTGACTTGGATAGATAAAGGATGGGATGAGATGGAGAAGAGGAGATTGAAAAAGATAGACGTGAATTTAGATTGAAAATAGATAGAAACAGATAGACGTTGATAGATGTAGCATACGATGAGATACAGAAGAGGAGATTAAAAAAGATAGTAAGGAATTTAGATTTAAAGAGAAATAGAAAAATATTGACTTGGAAAAGATAAAGTATAGGGTGAGATAGAGAAGAGGGCATCGAAAAGATAAATACGGATTTAGATTAGAAATATATAGAAAAACATAAACTTTGATAGATGTGTGATACGATGTGATAGGGAAGAGGATATTAAAAAAGATAGACGTGAATTTAGATTGACAAAGAGTTAGGAGAAGATAGACGTTAATAGATGTGGGATAGGATGAGATAGAGAAGAGGGTATTGAATAGGTTAGAATTTAATTTGGACCTGAAAATAGATAGACAAAGATAGACAATAATAGATGTAGGATAAGATGAGATAGAGAAGAGGATTTCGAAGGAGTCAGACGTAAGCTCAGAATGACAAAGAGATAGAAAAAGATAGACGCTGATAGATGTAAGATACAATGCTATAGAGAAGAGGTGAATTTAAATTGACAAAGAGATTTAAAAAGAGACGTTAATAGATGTATGATACGAAGATACAGAGAAGAAGAGGATGTTGAAAAAGATAGACGTGAATTTAGATTTACAAAGAGATAGAAAAATATAGACGTTAATAGATATGGGATAGGATGAGATAGAGAAGAGTATATTGAAAAAGATACACGTGAATTTAGATTCACATAGAGATAGAAACATATTGGATGTGGATAGATAAAGGATAGGATGAGATAGTTAAGAGGGTACTGAAAAAGATAGACGTTCATAGATGTATGATACGAAGATACAGAGAAGAAGGGATTAAAAAAAATAGACGTGAATTTAAATTGACAAAGAGTTAGAAGATAGACGTTAATAGATGTAGGATACGATGAGATACAGAAGAGATTAAAAAAGATAGCAAGGAATTTAGATTGACAGAGAAATAGAAAAATATTTACTTGGATAGATAAACGATAGGATGAGATGGAGAAAACGAGATTGAAAAGGATAGATGTGAATTTATATGGACAAAGAGATAGAAAAAGATAGACTTTGATAGATGTAGATACGGTGGCATAGAGAAGAGAAGATTAAAAAAGATAGACGTGAATTTATATTAATTAAAAGATAGAAAGGATAGACATTGATATACGTAGGTTAGGAAGAGGTAGATAAGAGGACATTAAAAAAGAAGATGGGAATTTAGATTAACAGAGAGATAGCAAAATATTGGGATGGATAGATAAAGAATAGGATAAGATAGAGAAGAGAGGATTGTAAAAGATAGACGACAGGATGAGACAGAGAAAAGGGTATTGAAAAGATGAAACTTGAATTTGGACTTGAAAATAGATAGAAAAAGATAAACGTTCATAGATGTATGATAGAATGAGATAGAGAATAGGGTATTGAAAAAGATAGACGTGAGTTCTGATTAAAAAACAGATAGAAAAAGATAAACGTCGATAAAATTATAATAAGATGAGATAAAGAAGAGGAGATTAAAAAAGAAAGACGGAAATTTAGATTAACCAAGAGATAGAAGAAAATTGACGTGGATAGATAAAGGATAGAATGATATGAAAAACAGGGTATTGAAAAAGATAAACGTAAATTGAGATTGACAAAGAGATGGAAAAAGATAGACGTTGGTAGATGTAGGATGCGATGAGATACAGAAAAGGAGATTAAAAAAGATAGTAAGGAATTTAGATCGACAGAGAAATAGAAAAATATTGACTTGGATAGATGAAGGATAGGATGAGATAGAGAAGAGTATATTGAAAAAGATAGACGTGAATTTATATTCACAAAGAGATAGAAAGATATTGGTGTGGATAGATAAAGGATAGGATAAGATAGAGAAGAGGTACTGTAAAAGATAGACGTTGATACATGTATGAAACGATGATATAGGGAAGAAGAGATTTGAAAAGATAGACGTGAATTTAGATTTGCAAAGAGATACAGAAAGAAAGACGTTAATAAATTTAGAATCCGTTAAGGTAGAGAAGAGGAGATTAAAAAAGATAGTAAGGAATTAAGATTGACAGAAGGATAGAAAAATATTGATGTAGATAGATAAAGGATAGGATGAGATAGAGAAGAGGAGATTGAAAAGGATAGATGTGAATTTAGAATGACAAAGAGATAGAAAAAGATAGACGTTGATAGCTATAGGATACGATGCGAGAGAGAAGAGGTGATTAAAAAGGATAGACGGGAATTCGGATTAACAGATAGATCGAAAAAATGTTGATGTAGATAGATAAAGGATAAGAAGAGATAGAGAAGAGGGTATTGGAAAAGATAGAAGTGAAATCGGATTGAAAAACAGATATAAAAAGATAAACGTTGATAGATGTACGATACGATGATACAGGGAAGAAGAGAATTAAAAAGATAGACGTAAATTCAGATTTACAACGAGATAAAAAACGATAGACGATAGTAGATGTAGGATACGATGAGTTAGAGAAGAGGAGATTAAAAAAGATAGTGAAGAATTGAGATTGAGAGAGAGGTACAAAAATATTGAAGTAGATAGATGAAGGATAGGGTGAGATAAAGAAGAGGAGATTGAAAAGGATAGATGTGAATTTAGATTGACTGAAAGATAGACAAATATTAACGTGGATAGATAAAGGATAGGATGAGATAGAGAAGAGGAGATTAAAAAAGATAGACCTGAATTTAGATTGACAAAGAGATAGGAAAAGATAGACGTTGATAGATGTAAGATATGGTGCGATAGAGAAGAGGTGAATTCAGATTGACAAAGAGATAGAAAAAGATAGACGTTAATACATGTAGGATAGGATGAGATAAAGAAGAGGATATTGAAAAAGATATACGTGAATTTAGATCAACCGCGAGATAGAAAAATATTTTCGTGGATAGGATGAGATAGATAAGAGGGTATTGAAAAAGTTAGACTTGAATTTAGTTTGGCAAAGAGATAGGAAAAGATAGACGTTGATAGATGTAGTATAGGATGAGATAGAGAAGAGGATATTGAAAAAGATGCACGTGAATTTAGATTAACCAAGAGATAGACAAATATTGTCGTGAATAGATAAAGGATAAAATGAGATAAAAAAGAGGGTATTGAAAAAGATAAACATAAATTTAGATTAATTAAAAGATAGAAAGAATATACATTGATTTACGTAGGTCAGGATGAGGTAGAGAAGAGAGCATTAAAAAAGAAGATGGGAATTTAGATTGACAGAGAGATAGAAAAATATTTAGGCGTATAGATAAAGGATAGGAAGATATAGAAGAGGGTATTAAAAAAAATAGACGTGAATTCAGATAGAAAAATAGATAGAAAAAGATAAACGTTGATAGATGTATGATACGGTGAGATAGGGAAGAGGATATTGAAAAAGACAGTCGTGAATTCAGATTGACAAAGGGACAGAAAAAGATTGACGTGGATAAACAAAGGATAAAATGTGGTAGAGAAGAAGGTATTGTAAAGGTAAACGTGAATTTACATTGGCAGAGAAATAAAAAATATAGACGTTGATGGATGTAGGATACGATGAGATAGAGAAGAGGAGATTGAAAAAGATAGAAGAAAATTTAGATTAATCAGGAGATAGGAAAATACTGACGTGGATGGATAAGGGATAGGATGAAACAGAGAAGAGTGTATTAACAATATAAATGTAAATTCAAATTTAAATTGACAAAGAGATAGAAAAATACAGACGTTCATAGATGTAGGATGCGATGAAATGGAGAAGAGGAGATTAAAAAAGATAGATGGGAATTTAGATTGAAAAAGAGATAGAATGGGATAGACGTTGATAGATGTAGTATAGGATAAGGTGTAGAAGAGTAAATTTAAAAAAAAAGAGACGAGATTTTAGATTAATACTGATAGAAAAAGATTGGCATGAATATATAAAGGTTAGGATGAGATAGAGTAGAGGGGATTGAAAAAGTTGGACGTGAATTTGGATTGAAAAATAGATGGAAAAAGATAAACTTTGATAGATTTATGATACTATGAGATAGAGAAGAGGAGATTGAAAAAGATAAACGAGAATTGAGATCAACAGAGAGATATAAAAAGATTGACGTGGATAAATAAAGGATAGGATGAGACAGAAAATACGGTATTGAAAAAGATAGACGTGAATTTAGCTTGACAAAGAGATAGAATTATTTAAAAAGATAAGATATCATCTTGTTCCTTCAAGCAGGGATTATACCTACTGGTTCTACAAGATTCTCAAAAATATCCCTCTATAAAAAAAGCATGAGAAGGAATCTTTTACTGGGTAAATCTGCTTTTTAATAAACGAATGGCTACCTAATATTCTTAAAAAAATCGTTGAACTCTTTCAACTAATTCCTCCTTTTTCTCTTGTAAGAACCAATAGGTCACATGATAACTATGATTCTGGCATGGCGTTCTATTCTAACATCTATTTTCTCAACATAATTATCAATAATATTAATAACAATAATAATAACTTCAGGCTTCGGACTATTTATAAATTCAAAATAGAGTCATGCCATTTTTTTATCATCACCCACTTTTCAGAAATTTGATTTATTTTTTACACTTCTTCAGTTTAGAAAGAGTTCTGGAGTCCTACGCAAACATAATTTCGAAAAAATCAAAAACGTAAAAGCTACAACATTGTTAAAATAACATTAAAAATCTTTCGTTAGAAGTTCCTGAAATTCTGATCAGAATACAGCTCCCACAGTACTTCAAAAAAACCTAAGAATTTTGAATTCGTAAATCTTAAGAGTTCCAGGAGTTCTGATTAGAGTTCTGTTTGATCAGAACTCCTCAAACTCTTAAATTTTTCGAATTAAAAATGGTTTGATCTCTTCAATCTGCTGTAGCTTTTTCATTTAGGATATCTCGACAAATTTTATACTAGTTTTCTATAGAACTCTTCTAGGGGGAACAGAACTCTAATCAGAACCCCTGAAGCTCTTAAAATTTTAGAATTCTGCATTTTTGAGTCTTTTCAAACTACTGTAACTTTTTGGATTCAGGATTGATCAAAAAGTTTTATACATGCTTTTAGAGAACTCTTCCGGAGGGAACAGAACTCTAGTCAGAACTCTTGAAACTCTCAGAATTTTCAAATTAAACATTTTTTAGTTTCTTCAAACCGCTTGGATATACTTCCGAAAAGGGCATATGTCTGATTTTCTTCGGGCTCCGTGTACTTATGTATTTTGACGCGCTGATTACGAATATGATAGTGGAAATTGGCGACTAGT
>JAABKJ010014424.1:0-10111 GCA_011634705.1 Andricus grossulariae
GCAAAGCGCGTCCTATAGGCAAGAGGAAAAAGGGCTCCAGAGAAACTCCTCCAAATAGGGAGTTGAAAGGACAGAAGGCTCTAGAAACACAGGGCCTCACTTTCGCACAGATAGCTAACAACGCCTTGGTGAGAGTTGTCGTTGAGTCGGATTATCTTGAGAACTGTCTAACTCTCGAGGATTTGGACAGGCTGCTGGTTGAAACCTCTAAGCGGATTGACGCGTCGCCCTGCGAGGGGTGCAACCCCAGATTCAATGATATTTTCATCAGGTCGGGGGCCGTCGTAGTGGAGGCCGCGGACTTCTGATCGCGAGAATGGATAGTGGAAAAAACCCCAACGTTTAGGTTTAATGTGGGTCTAAACTTGGAAGTCAAAAGGACCGAGTGTTTGAAAAGGTACAGTTGTGTGAACGTACTGATTTCCGGCACTTCCGAAGCCCGGCTACCGTTCTGGGGCGCCTGAACTTTCAGAACCCGTCTCTGCGGACTGATTCGTTGAAGGTATATTCCGACAGGCAGGGTGCCAGACCGAAGGGGAGAGGCTGGATTCTAGTCGTCGGTCTTTCTGAATCCTTAATCAGAGCCCTTGCAGCTCTAGATTGCCGACCCAATCGAGAAGCGGGAAATGTTTACCTTCCGAGTGACACAATTGGGCTCCGCAGGGTGACCAGAAGCACCCGGAGGTGCTCCGAATTAGTCTGTCAATGGCTGAGACGGGAATCTCCATGATGCAGGTTAATTTGTATCACAGCAAAGGCGCCTCGGCGGTTCTAGCCAGACGCATGTCTGTGGTGCAGACAGGGCTCGGCCCAATCCAAGAACCCTAGTTATGTAGGGAAAGGATCTGTGGCTTTCTAGGATGTGGTTCTATATATAAGAGAATGCGCGAAAAAACACCAAGGGCATGCAAAGGCGTCAAGGGTATGTATGCGATCTTGGTGATTAAATTCTTCTCTAGAGATCTCACCGTTATTAAGGTGAGATTCAGGGGCAGTAGCGGTGAAAGGCTACAGTGTTTTATCGCCTCTGCTCATTTCCCTGGCGATGCCGAGGGACCTCCAACTCCCAGAGAGGTGGAGGCTCTTATTCGGCACTGTCAAGAGAACAAAATTCCTCTACTGTTGGGCCGTGATGAAAACTCTCACCACACGGTGTGGGGAAGCACACACATCACCGACAAAGGGAGAGACTTAATTGAATATATAGCGGGCACAGAGCTGGAGATTCTGAATCAGAGTGAAACTCCTACATTTTAGACTAACAACAAGAGTGAGGTTCTCGATTTGACTCTATATTCGGGAGTACTGAGGAACAGGGTAGTGGACTGGAGAGTCTCTGATGAGAAGTCTCTCTCGGACCACAAATATATCGTGTTTCGATTAAGCCTAGGAAAACCGGTGGTTTCCAAGGTCAGAAACCCCAGGAATACATTTTGGCACTCATATAAGGAGGAACTCAAAGGGAGGCTTGCGGAATTTCCCACAAGCTGTCGTACCATTAATGAGTTAGAGCACGCTGCGGATTTTATGCGAAGGGCTCTGCCTACATCATATGAGAACAATTGCCCTACAAGCACAACTGAGTCTAGGAAGAGAGCAGAATGGTAGAATACGCACCTGGAGAGACTCCGTAAAAATACAAGAATGTTGTGCAATAGGGCAAATAGAACTAAAGTGCATTCAGACTGTGAAATCTATCAGACGGCGCAGTGTGAATGCAATAAAAATATAAGAAAGTACAAGCAGGAAGATTGGAGGGGCTTCTGCGAGGAATCGTAATACATTCCGGAAACAGCGAGGCTCCACAAGATTCTGGCGAAAAATCCGGAAGCTCGCCTCTGGCTCATAAGGCTCGATAATGTTGATTTTCCTGAAGACGAAGAAGCAACGCCGAATCACCTGATGAAAGCTCACTTCCCGGGTTTTCAACGAATCGGAACCAACCAAGAAAAGGAAGGCTGGGGCCAAAAGGTAGAGAGGGCCGACTGGAATTTCGTCGCTATGGTCGCTGATTACAAAAAGGTGGAATGAGACATAGGGTCCTTCTGTCCTTTTGAATCACCAGGGGCAGATCGCATTTATCCCACGCTTTTACAAAAAGGCATGGATTTAGTCGTCCCTTCTCTTACGAAATCATTAAGGGCAAGTATAACCCTTAAACACGTGCCATCGGCATGGAAAGATGACAGAGTGACCTTCATACCCAAACCCGGGAGGAAGGGTTAGGCTGGGATGAGATGCTCTTAGCCTCCCCGCTGCATAGAGGGCAGCATGCTTTTCAGGAAGGCTTGTCGGTAAAAACTGCACTTCATGCTGTTGTGGCGAAATTGGAGCAGCAGTTGGAACAAAAGAGGTATACTGTGGGGACTTTCTTGGATATAAAGGATGCTTTCAGCAATACTCATCCAGAAGTCATCTGTCGAGAGGCACTGAGATGTAGCGTGCTAGTGTGGCGTGCCGGACCAGCTTGTATGCTGGATAGGAAGCATGCTACGCCGGAGAAGACTCGAAATCAGATGGGATGAGGGCCTAGTAAGGGGAATAGCTCGACGAGGATGCCCACAGGGGGGTGTTCTGTCGCCCCTCCTATGGGGTATTATGGTGGATGGCCTCCTTTGAAGGCTAAATGAAGAGGGGTACTATACTCAAGAATATGCGGATGACTTTATAATCCTGCGAACGCTGATAGGCCTCATAAGATCGGCGCTGCGCATCGTAGAGCTCTGGTGGGATAGCTCAGGTCTCTCGGTAAATTCGGGAAAGACCAACCTGGTCATTTTCACGAAAAATTATAAAGTTCCAAAAGTTGACTCTCCGGTGTTTTGCAGTGGGGAGCTGATGTTCTCCAATTCAGTTGGATATCTATGAGTAATCCTAGATAGCAAGCTGAACTGGGAGAAGCACCTGGAGACCCAATGCAGGAACTGTGTCATGACTTTTTGGATGTGTAGGAGAGCCTCTGGGCTGACGTGGGGTATAGGGCTTAAAATTCATGGCTCTACGCTGCTGTCCTAAAAGCTAGGATCCTACATGCGTCCATGGTGTGGTGGCCACGGGCGGAACTCAAAACAATGCAGGACAGGCTGCGAAGATTACAAACGCTGGCATGTAGCGATAACGGCTAGAGCGACACACGCCATGGGCTGCCTCGCATGAGCAAATATATGCACTTGGGGGACTAGACACACTAGGCTCCCGAGTGATATTAGCTTATTGCCGATTCTCCAGATGAGTCAAGATAAAATAACAAGATGCTTCAACATTGCCAAAGCCTTTCGCCTCCACCCTTCTAGTGGTTACGCGGTTTATGGAAGAGCCCTAACCCACTCCTCCAAGGGGAAATCTGGTATAAAGATGGCTCCAGGGGTGAGGGAGGGTCAGGAGCAGGAATCTATGACAGCAAGAGAGGGAAAGGGATCCTACTTGGAGGATATCCTACTGTCTTTCAGGCAGAGGTCCTGGACGTCCTCCGCTGGGCTGAAACACTAATAGAAGGAAACGCTGCTGGCAGAAAGATTACGATCTGTTCAGGTAGCCAAGCGATACTAACTGCAATAGGGCAACCAGACATAACATCAGAACTGGTTTGTGAATGCAAATAGGCATGGAACCAACTCGCAGAAAGAAACAATGTGGCCCTCATATGGGTCCCTGGTCACACAGGGATCCAGGGCAACAACAAGGCAGACCAGTTGACAAAACGCAGCGCAGTAAGTGAATAGATAGGACCAGAACATGTACTGGGAATAACATCTTGCTGTATCGGCATGGCCATTAAAAGCTATATTCGAACAGAACACCGGGAATACTCGGAACAAATCCAAGGTTGCCATCAGGCGAAATCCATCCTGGGTTATACCTATAGGATGGACAGAGCCAGGAAAATCCTGGTTTTACCCAAGACAGATATAAGGACAGTGGTAAGGATCCTAACTGAACGGTCGCTATTTGGTCCCTTTACGCGTTTCACCTTCACGCGTTCCGTAGGGAAAGAGTTGTACCAAAATATATCTTTTGATGGAACTCTTTTACCTCAAAATACCGCACCCAGGATCAAAAATTTTGTGCAATTTCTTATAATGATGATAACATATGCTGGAATTATTTTAAAGAGAAATGCGAATTTGTTAATACACTGATATCTGATGTTTTAAATGTGATTGATTATATCATATTTTACTTACCAGCTTCATGAAGAAACACCGTACAAATGAAAAGTAGAACACCAATCAAAATTCTCATTTTGCTTGATACAGAGAACTGATTTTCAATCAATTTCCCGATTTGCAACTAAGCTGATGTTGAGTATGTTCTACTTGTATATATACTATCCACTACCAGATTGTTGACAAAAAATATTATCTACATTCTGGTGGTGACATGGAGTTAAGACAATAAAATCTTTTGCAGAACGTATTTTGACTGCTAAAAATATGAAAACCTTATTTACTCTCGTTGAAAATGTTAGAGTCAGGCGAAGACCTAAGCTACACGTGGCTTTCTATAGGTGTACAGTAAAGTTCAAAATTACCTGATATGTAACTTGATTTATAGCATTACCAAAAAAAAATTCCATTGATTATCCCTATTGCGAAATCCCATGTAGGAAACTATATAGGCAAATATGTAGGAAATTATATGGGAAACTATATAGGAAAATATATAAGAACCCATATGGAAAACTATATAGTAATTTGAGCCCGGACCATAAATAGTTTCTCATATGGTTTCCTAAATAGTTTCCCATACGGTTTCCTGTATACTTTCCTATGTCCACTTTTTTTATATTTAATTATTATTTTCAGAATTGTAAAATATAAAAATTTTGAATTTTGAAGTTGAATTGAAGTTCGAATATTTTGTAGAAAATTCCTCCTTTTGCTTAGAAATTCAACAATTTGGTAGAAAATTAAATTCTTTGGTCGAAAATTAACTTTTGGTTTGAAATTCGTATTTACGGTTGAAAATTAAACGAATTAATTGAAAATTTTATTATCTGGTAGAGAATAAACTGTTATAAAAAATTATATTTCCGGGTTGAAAATTTAACTGTGTTTACAAAAATTGAAAATGTACGGAAATTAACTATTTCATTTTTGAATTTTGAAATTGATATTTTTCATTGAAGATTGATATTTTCTAGTAGAAAATTCCTCCTTTTTAGTCGACATCTTAACTATGTATTTAAAAATTCATCTTTTTTTTGGGTTAAACTTTTTTTTTGCAAATTTAGCTATTTGATGTTCGGTTGAAAATTAATAATGTTAGTTTAAAATTCACCTTTTCGGCTTGAAAATTCAAATATTCGATTAAAATTTGAACCCTTTAACCTAATAAGTACTTCTCATTTAATCTTGTATTGCGAACATTTTTTAAAAATAGTTTCTTAAATTGTATGCTAATTATGAAATGTTTACTGTGTGAACAGCGAGTTTATTTTACCAAAACGTCATCAGCGTAATTAATTAATATGTACATTGTTAGAAGATGTTTTTCTCAGTTTAGAAAAATGAAAAACCTAATAAAGTTGCGTAATATACAATTCAAATAAAATCTTTATTACATTTCTGTATGTAGGCAAAAATGCTATTGAACACACATTTTGAATTTTGAAACAAAATTAAGTTTAAATATTAAAATATTTTTTCCATGTAGAAAATAAGTTATTTTATTCATTTCGTTAATGAATGGAAATGAAAACCCTTGAAAATATTATGAATTGATATTAACTTTTCAAGTTCCTTTGCACAAAGTTTGAAAGCATTGATGAGCAAAAAAATACTTGAATAGCCCCATTGATTGATTGATTGAATTTGATTGGTCAGGGAATAGTCAGGGATTTAGAAAAAAAACCTGGAAAAAGTCAGGGAATTTCTGTAGCTTTAAGTAACTGACAAGAAGAATAAATTTGAAATTTTTCTGATATAATATTATTGTTAGTAATTTATTTGCCTTGTATTTCTATGTATATATTTTTTTGTTTTTTGCCATTTTCTCCTCCTGAAGAATATCTTTTCAGTTATAAATTTTATTATTTGTCTGAAAATTCAACAATTTTGTTAAACAGTCATCCTTCTTTATTGAAAATTCAAATATCTGCATAGAAAATTTATTTGTTGTTTAAAATTCATATTTTTATGTTGAAAAGTCAACTAAAATCTTTTTTGGATGAAAAGGAAAATATTCTTTCTTGGAAAATTTGTGTTTTTAATTTTAAAAATTCACCTGTTTCAATAGAAATTGCATCTTGGAGAAAAAATCGAAAAATTCTTCTTTTCTTTACCAAAAAAGACGAATTTTCAACAAAAGTGTTCAATTTTCAACCAAAGCAATTCAACCTTGAACCAAATAGTTAAATCCTCAACCTAGCAGTTGGATTTTTAGCAAAAGATTTCGAGTATCATTTGGAAAAAAAAAATGGTAAAGTTAAATTGCCAGTTAAAAAGTGTTTCAACAAAAAAAAGGCAAATTTTCAATTCATAAATTTTTTGACAAATCGTTGAATTTTGAAGACAAAAAGACCAATTTTCTACAAAACAGTTGAAGTTCAACCGAAAAAGAAGATTTTTGAAGAAAAATGTTAATTTTCCCCTAAATAGTTAAATTTTCGAAAGAAAGCTTAAGCTTTCTACCAAAATATTTGAATCTTCAACAAAGAAAGGAATTTTCAACAAAATTCTTAAATTTTAAACTAAAAAAAAATATATTTTCAACTAACTAGTTGAATTTTTAACTGAAAAGATCAATTTTGGAATCAAAAATGCATTAGTTAAACTTAAGGTTCAAAAATTTAATTTCCACCCAAAAATAAAACGAATTTTCAACAAAATACTTAAATTTGCAAACAAGCTGATAAATCTACAACCAATAAAATACATTTATCAAAATTTACATCAAAATTCAACCAAGTAGTTGAATTTTTGACCAGAAAGATTTAAAAGTTCATCTTTTTTTTGGTTGAGCTTTTTTTCTGAAAATGTAGCTATTTAATGTTGGGTTGAAAATTTATCCTTTATAAGTAGATAATTGAACTATTTGGTACCATAATAATTAATTTCGTTGACAATTCGTCTGTTCGAGTTGAAAATTAATCATTTTTCTTAAAAAGATAATCTTTTTGGCTGAGAATTCAACTGTTTGGTTAAAAGTTCAACTATTTAGTTGAAAATTTAAGTTTGTGGGAAATTCAAATTTCTTTCTAAAACTTCATCATTTGGGCTTAAAAATGTAACTATTTGGTTAAAATTTCAACCCTTTAACGTAATAAGCATTTCTCGTTTTATCTTGTATTGTGAATATTTTTTTAAAATAGATTCTTAAATTGTGTGCTAATTGCGAAATGTTTACTCTGTGAACAGCGAGTTTATTTTACCAATACGTCATTAGCGTAATTAATTACTATGTACATTTTTATAAGATGTTTTTCTCAGTTTAAAAAAATTAAAAACCTAATAAAGTTGCGTAACATACAATTCAAATAATTTCTTTATTACTTTTCTGTGTCAATGTTTCTGGGTTAATGTACGAGATAAAATTTGTTTTCCGAAATATTTCAAAATAATTTAAAAAGCTTTAAGCTCAATGAAGCTATCGTTTTTTATCTGTAAAATTATTCGGAAATATGAAGAAGAAAAAAACATTTTAAAACAAAATTAAGTCTCAACGAACCATATCAAACGTTCAACGAAGTCAGACTCAACATAATTAAGGCGCATGTCTCACGAGACCGTTCTTGACTTTATCAGAATAATACCCTATTATCATAGTAACGATTTCTGATTCAAAAGCCCATTGTGTCAACTCTGATTATCATTGAGGGCGAAGAAAAAAATATATGAAGGATAATAGGATAAGACTTTCCAACTCGTAATCCTATAGAATGATCCAGCCTTCGCCACAAGTAAAGCTCACGTTTTTCTTGAACAGTAGAAAACGCCAGAACCTGAATTAGGATTCTCCCTGTAAACGTAATCGACTCTTAACAATCCAGGTTTTTTAAGAGTGTCATTAATTTATGATGACTAGAATGTGACCTGCCCGAAGTCAAGGACGGTTGCGTCGCCAAATCTTGACTAAGGTAGGGTATTTGCTTCTGATCAATGGGTGACGCCGTTGGTGGCTTATAACCTTTGAACTCAAAGAGATCAGAGTAGTTTTGCCGATCTCCCCACAGTTTGGTTTTCGCTTTCACTGTTAACGAGGTCCCTGAAAGCCGCACACATCAGTGGAGTCATAGCTAATGGTACTATAGAATAACCTGTTTCTGATTGACCGTGTCTTAAAAGGTTAACGTAGAACCATCCTTACATAACACAACCATTTGTCAGATTCTTTGTCAGTGGATCCGCATGAGATTTAAGAGATTCACAACCATCTATCGGATTTCCTAGAAGCGCATCCGCACAAAATGTAACACTGTAACAGGTACACAACCATCTATCGGATTTTCTAGAAGTATATCCAGACAAAGTGTATCAGATCCACCACCATCCATCGGATTCCTTGACAAAGCATCCGAATTCAAATTAATCTTTCCCGGCTTATATATGATAGTGTAATTATATTCACTTGGTTTAATCATCCAGCGAGCCAGCCGCGATACAGGGTTTTCAAGACCATGTAACCGTACTAAGGGCCGATGATCCGTCAACAGCGCAATATTCTGACCAAAAAGACAAGGTCCAAATTAAAGACAATAAAATTAGTTATTTTTCCGTTATGGAACAATTCACATCAGAATAATTCATTTCAGGTAGGGATTAAAGTTGGTGGTAGCTCATCAATTTACCTAACAGAATAACCATGATAAACAAGCTTGCAACCACCGGAAAATCGAAACAGGTTCATAAGTTGTCTTATCGTGAGAATTTGACAGCTATTCTCGCCATCGTTTCCTTAATAAAATTTCCTGTTTGAGATAATTCTGAATTAGTTGAAGCTACTGAAAAAATAATAGTTACATTATTTTTATCTCTAGCAAAACGATATTTATAACACTACGGACAATCTTTCTCGGAATGTCCGAATTTCTTGCAATTTAACCTTTTTGAGTCAATTATTTCATGTGCAGAGCTAATCTCTTTACGCAAGTGAGCTATTCTTATACACACATGAACTATCCTTTTTACGCACGTGAACTATTCTTTTTACGCTAATATATTAACACCTGTTTCTCTTTCGTCGTATCACATTTGTGAAACATTAAATACTATAATTAAGAACACAGAAGGGCGAGAAAAAATCACTGCACAAGATATTGATTAAAATCATTTTGATGATCTTGAAGGTTCCAGCTGAAGATGCAACTAAAGTCCTTGGAGAAGTCTTGGAGATTCGCCCACTAATTAAGGACCGTTGAATTTTCAGGATTTATTATCCATTAAGCTTGCGGTTGTTGAGAAATATTTAGTGGCTCATTTCAACCATTGACCATTTCGGTGCTATTTAAAAATACCCCCTGCTACCGCAAGTAAAATCACCCAACACCCTGATAGGAGATTGCAGCTTATCTCTATGAAGTCTCGGATCTCTTCTACAGTCGAATAGAAAAATCCAAGTTTAATCAAACAAACATCGTTAAGCCTGAACTAGTGACCTATATTTTTCGCGACACAGGTAAATCCCACACAGCAGCCATCAGTTTGTTACATCCCAGGCGCTGCAATCTATGATTGTCTTGTAGAGCAGCGCGCTGATCCTGCTGAGACGTCGAAGGAGACATTCGTCACCAGTCGTTGAGTAGTTTGAAACCACTAGCCGCGTAAATCGGTCAGATTTAAATAAAATGAGACACTTAACACTGAATTTCACTTGGTAATAAGATCGTCTGTTTTATTATTGATCCTTGATTGATAATATAATTGTTATATGATAACGTATTCTTCAGTAAGTTCACGAATGTTAACAACAATTATAGGGTGATGAAGTTCTCTGTAGACGAAGGTTCAATCTTGAAAGGAGCGCGACGAAATACAATATTCTGCCGTTTTGAGACTCCGAAACTATATTTAAAACCTCCCCAGTGGGCACCAAATTTGACGAAGTCTTTACGGCATCGTTACGATATCTGTACGACAACTTTACGACATCTCATGTCCATGACGTTAAGGTG
>JAABKJ010014425.1:0-10111 GCA_011634705.1 Andricus grossulariae
AAGTGACATTCAAAAAGACTGCATAGATTTTTTTACTAAAAAATGTGATTTCTCTCTCTCTCTCAAAAAAAAAAAAAAAAATTGTACTAAAAACTTACAAAACGCGCGAATTATGAAATACGGAAAATCTCCCGGTGTAATATTTTTCTACCGGCTTTATGCCTGTTTCTCCCGGCTTTCCCGGGTGAGTGGCTACCCTGATATTGAACGCTTTAAATTTCTAAGATTTCAAGTCGAAATATATGGCATTTTCAATGAAGTAGTTGAATTTTTGACCAAAAGAGACGAAGTTACACACCAAATACGAACTTTTAACAAAAGAGTTGAGTTTTCAAGTTAAAAAGTCGAATAGTTCAGAAAACAGTTGACTTTTAACCCCGAAGGATCAATTTTCAATCAAATAGTTGAATTGGAAAAAAAGCAATTTTAAACCAAACAGTGGCTTTTACAAAAAAATAGTAGAATTTTCAAACTATAAAGAAGAATTTTCAACCAAATGGTTGAATTAAAAAAAAAAAAAATCAAGCAAAAAGAAGAATTTTTAGAATACAAAAAGATAAATTTTTCTATCCAAATTTCTATCAAAATGATGAACCTGACAAGTTGAATTTTCCAAAACAAAAAAATCATTTTCAATAAGAAACATGAATTTTAAACCAAATAGTTGAATTTAAATAGAAAATTATTTGTTGAACAAAAAGACGAATTTTTTAGAATACAGTTGAATTTAAAAGAAAAGTTATTTTTTAAACAAGAAAGATGACTTCTACCATAAAAAATAAATTTTCAATCCATAAGGACGAATTCTTTTTCCAAAAAGACGAATGTTCAAAGAAACAGTTGAATTTTGGACCAAAAAAGATGAATTGAAAAAAATAATTGAATTTGTAACCAAATGGTCGAAATTTTCAAATAAAAAAGACTGAATCTCAACCAAAACAGTTGCATTTTCAACCAAATAGTTACATTATCAAGACAAAAAGTCGACTTTTTTACAATACAGTTAAATTATCAGCCTAAAAAATTTAATTTTCAACAAGATCATTTTTAACCTATAGAGACAAATTTTCTACCAAATAATTGAATTTTCAAGACAAAACACGATTTTTTTAGAAGACAGTTGAATTATCAACCTGAAAAATTGAATTTTCAACAACAAAATAATTTTTAACGAAGAAAGATTAATTTTCAACCAAAAAAGATGACTTCCACCATAAAAGATGAATTTTCAAACCATAAGGACGTATTTTCTGTCCAAAAAGACCAATTTTCAACGAAACAGTTACATTTTTGACAAAAAATAAAATGACTTTTGAACAAAATAATTGAATTTGCAATGAAATGATCCAAATTTTCAGATAAAACAGATTAAATCTCAACCAAAACAGTTTTTTTAACTAAATAGTTACATTATCAAGCCAAAAAGACGATTTTTTTAGAATACAGTTAAATTATAAGCCTGAAAAGTTCAATTTTCAACAAATAAATCATTTTCTACGTAAAAAGATAAATTTTCAATCAAATTGTCGAATTTTCAAATAAAAAGATGAAATTTCAACCAAATAATGGAATTTTCAAATCACAAAGACCAATTTTTTAAAAGACAGTTAAATTATCAAACTGAAAAGTTGAATTTTCAACAAAAATATCATCTTCAACGAAGAAAGAAGAAATTTCAACCAAATAGTTAAATTTAAGAAGAAAATTATTTGTCAACCAAAAAGACGAATTTTTTATAATACAGCTGATTTTTCAACAAAAAAGTTTATTTTCATCCAGGAAAGATGAATATTTAATCAAAAAAGATTACTTTTCCACCATAAAAGATGAATTTCTAAACCATAAGGACACATTTTTTTCCAAAAAGACGAATGTTCATCGAAACAGTTGAACTTTTGACGAAAAAAGATGATTTTTGAACGAAATGATTGAATTTTCAACTAAATAGTTAAATTTACAAACCAAAAATGCGTTTTTTTTTAGAAGATAGTTGAATTATCAGCCTGAAAATTTGAATTTTCAAACAAATTGATCGTTTAAAAGAAAATGGTCGAATTTCCAAACAAAAAAATTACACTTCAATCAAATAGTTGAATTTTCAAGACAAAGATTTTTAAAGGGCAGTTGAATTATCACCCATGAGAGCTGAATTTTCATTAAGAAAGATCATTTTCAACGAAGAAATATGATTTATCAACAAAATAGATGAATTTAAAGAGAAAATTATTTTTTAAACAAAAACACGATTTTTTTAGACTACAGTTGATTTTTTAATCAAATAATTTCCATCATAAAATATGATTTTTCAATCCATAAGGACGAATTTTCTATCCAAAAAGATGAATTTTCAACCAAAGAAGACGATTCTATCATAAAAGAGGACATTTTCAAACCAAAAGGATGATTTTCTATCAAAAAAGCAAATATTCAACAAAACAGTTAAATTTTCGACAGTAAAAAGATCAATTTTTAGCAAAATAATTAAATTTTCAACCAAAAATAGATGAATTCATTTTAAACGTGTTCATCTTGAAAATGTCCAACTGCTAAGACCTGCAATGTGAAAAAATTAAAACTTTGAATACGGATTCACGAAATCAGAAATTGTTCAATTTCAAATGCTATTAATTTAAAACTTTTAAAGTATGAAGCTTTAATGAGAAATTACTCAATTTTTAATATTCTGAATTAAAACTTTACAATTTTTTCTAGTATGGAATTTCAATTTTAAAAGTTTTATTGTGATTAAAATTGAAACCATGTATAGCGAACTTATGAGAAAAACGAAAAAAAGTCTATTCGTCGCATTTTTTCAAAAAAGTAGAAAAAGTCGCACAATCCGAGCCCTGAACTTGGAATATTGTTGCCCCAATTTATTGAAAAATTTTTAAATAAATTCTTCACCTCGGTCATCTCCTCGTCGAACTCAAATTTTGCGTGTCTCAACATATGCAAATATTGCCTAATGTTGTTCAGTCTATCTTCATCTTTCAAGTATTGTTGTGCTGCCTCGACAACTTGCGGGAATAAGCCCTCAGTTTCTGAATCCACATTAAGTGCCACTTGCGTGTTGCACTAAAAATCATCCCTTAACGTAAAAAACAAAAACCTTATCAAACCTAAAACGTTGACGAGGAAAGTAGAACCTACCTGTATGAACGATTTGACTGTGGATAGGATTAGTACTGGAATATCAGTTTCGTAATCCATCGGGTAAAACTTAAAATCGTAAGCAACCTTCTGAAATTGAACGAGGGTGTTAATCGCATTGTAATTATTTCTGCCGCAGGGAGTAACTTGACCACTGGTTAAACTCGTCTCGTCTATTACAAGATGTGTGTTGTCGCTCAGCTGTAAGACACCACTTGTTAACCTATCACAGTCGTAATCTTTCCTAAAAAATAAATCAAAAATATTTTATACCATTTAATAAATAGGAGGGTTGACCACTCGACTTTTAAGTCTACAACGGATTTCAAGATTTTACAAAGATTTTAAAAGATTAACAAATTTTCGCAAAGCTTTCAGAAAAATGTTAAGACTTTACACAATTTTAAAAGCCTTCGCAAAGATCTTTTAAGAAGTAAAACAAAATTTCAAAATATTTAAAAACATTTGAGAAGATTTAAAAGATTTTAAAATATTTTAAAGATTTCTAAAATAGATTAGAAGATTTCAAAGATTTCGAGACTTAAAAGATTTCAAAAAGATTTTAAGATTCCAAAATATTTCAAAGACTTAGCACAGATTTTCCAAATAGTTCAAAACGATTTCAAAAGATTTCTCAAAGATCTTAAAATATTTCAACGATTTCACAAACATTTTAAATACTTCAGAAGATTTTAAAGATTTCGCACCAGATTTGAAGATTTCACAAATATTTCAGAAGATTTCAAAGATTTTGAACATCTCAAAAAACTATATGTATTTCACAAAGATTGTAGGATTCTGAAAGTCTTCAAAGATTTAGCACAGATTATACAAAGAGTTCAAAAAGATTTTAGAAGATTTTTCAAAGATTTCAAAATATTTTTAAATTTTCGCAAATACTTCAAAAGATTATAAAGATTTCGCAAAGATTTCAAATACTTCAGAAGATTATAAAGATTTCAAAAGATTTCAGAAGATATCACAAAGATTTCACAGATTCCGATAGATTTCAAAATATTATTATAAGATTTCAGAAAGATTTTAAAGATTTCACAACAATTTTAAGATTCCAAAAGATTTCAAAGATTTAGCACAGATTTAACAAAGAGTTCCAAAAGATTTTAGAAGGTTTTTCAAAGATTTCAAAATATTTTTAAATTTTCGCAAATATTTCAAATACTTCAACAGATTATAAAGATTTCGCAAATATTTCACAAAGATTTTAGAAGATATCAAAAAGATTTCAAATACTTCAGAAGATTATAAAGATTTCAAAAGATTTCAAAAGATATCACAAAGATTTCACAGATTTCGAAAGATTTCAAAATATTATAAGATTTCCAAGAATTCAAGGATTTCAGAAAGATTTCACAAAGATTTTAAGATTCCAAAAGATTTGAAAGAATTAGCAAAGATTTAAAAAAGAGTTCAAAAAGATTTCAGATGATTTCTTAAATTCTTAAATTCCGAAGATTCATAAGATTTCACAAAGATTTCAAATTTCGCAAAAATTTAAAAATTTTTAGAGACATTTCAAAGATTCCAGAAAATTTCACAAAGATTTCAGAATATTTCAAAGATATCGCAGAACTTCAAAGATTTGAGAAAAGTGTCACAAAAATTTCAGAAGATTAAAAAGCTTTCGCAAACATTTAAGAAAAATTTATAAGATTTCACAAAGTTTCAAAGATTTCAAATACATCAGAAGATTTTCAATATTTCGCAACAATTTCAAAGATTTTGCAAACATTTCATAAATATTTTTAAAATTTCACAAAGACTGAAACATTTCACAAACGTTTTAAGATTTCATAAAGATTTTAAGATTACAAAATATTTGAAAGATTTCGCAACAATTTCAAAGATTTCACAAATTCCAAAAGATTTAAAAATATTACTATATAAGATTTCAGAAGATTTCACAAAGATTTCGCTAAGATTTCAGAAATATTTCACAAAGTTTTAAAATATTTCAGAAAATTGAAAAGATTTTACAAAAATTTCAGAAATATTTTAAAGATTTCACAAAGATTTAAAAAATTTCAGAATATTTAAAACATTTTGCAGAGATTTTAGAAAGATTTCACAAAGTTTTTTAAACATTTCACAAAGATTCAAAAAGTTTTCACAAGATTTAAAAACTTTTCACGAAGGCTTGTTCACCAGATTTCAAGAATTCTAAAGATTTAAAGAATTTTAGAAGATTTTGACAATTTCGCAAACATTTCAGGAAGATTTAAAAGATTTCACAAAGATTTTAAGATTACAGATGATTTGAAAGATTTCACAAAGAGATCAAAAAGATTTCAAAACATTTCAAAGATTTCACAATGATTTTAAAACATTTCAAAGATTTCAAATATTTTATAAAGATTTTAAAGATTTTGCAAAGATTTCATAATATTTCAAAGATCACGAAGATTTCAGAGGATTTAAAAAATTTCGCAAAATTTCAAAGATTTCACAAAGATTTCGCTAAGATTTCAGAAATATTTCACAAAATTTTAAAAGATTTCAGAAGATTGAAAAGATTTTACAAAAATTTCAGAAATATTTTAAAGATTTAAAAAATTTCAGAAGATTTAAAACATTTTGCAGAGATTTTAGAAAGATTTCACAAAGTTTTTTAAACATTTCAGAAGATATCGAAGCTTTCTCGAAGATTTTAATGATTTAAAAGATTTCACAAAGATTCAAAAAGTTTTCACAAGATTTAAAAACTTTTCACGAAGGCCTGTACACCAGATTTCAAGAATTCTAAAGATTTAAAGAATTTTAGAAGATTTTGACAATTTTGCAACATTCCAGGAAGATTTAAAAGATTTTAAGATTACTGATGATTTGAAAGATTTCACAGAGTTTAAAAAGATTTCAAAACATTTAAAAGATTTCACAATGATTTTAAAACATTTCAAAGATTTCAAATATTTTTTAAATATTTTAAAGATTTCATAATATTTCATAATATTTCAAAGATCTCAAAGAAATCACAAAGATTTCAAAGGATTTCAAAAATGTCGCAAATTTCAGAAGATTTCACAAAGATTTCATAGATTCCAAAAGATTTCAAAATATTATAAGATTTCAGAATATTTTAAAGATTTCAGAATATTTAAAAGATTTCTCAAAGATTTCAAAGATGATACCAAAAATTCAAAGATTTCAGAAGATATCAAATATTTTTCAAAGATCGTAATGATTTTAAAGATTTTACAAAGATATATCACGAAGGCTCATACACCCAGATGTCAAGAGTGATCAACCCCTCGAATAAATATAAATTAAGAATGGAAAAATATTTTACTGAGGGATGAAATTCAAGTTGTTAAGGCAGTCTAAAGTCAGTTCGACGTAGTGACTTTTCGGAATGAGTTGTGCCAACATGTTGTAAAGTTCTTTTGGAAAAGTTTTGAATTTTTCCAGGGGGAATCTACTAATATTGAGGGGAAAAGATCCCAGGCAAAGAAAATCCTTTCTCAAGTATCTGAAACAAACAAAAGAAATTAATTTTATTCTAATGACATTGATTATAAAAAATAAGATTTGATTTATATTATAGGTATTAAAATAATAATTATTCTGCCACTGGAACTCACATGGAAGAAATTAAATGGCAAATTAAATAATCCGCAGCGAGCTGATCACCGAATAAAACTTGACCCAGAACCATTTGCAGATCGCCACGAATGCATTCAGCCTTTGACATAATCTGTGGATCATTAATGATTTCACTTTTTGCCAAAGGAACAATTTTTATTGCGTGTAATCGCGGGACCATAGAAGCAGGAGGATGATGGGTCTGGATTTCCATATCGTCCATGTAGTCTTCAGAATCATGGACCGCGCTGTGGAGTGGATCAAGAGATAAGAAGCCTATAATGTCGAGAACTTCGTTCAGCTTGTGTGAATCTTTACTTTCGTAGACCTGGAAAAGAAAGAATAACAATTCAATGTCACTCAAAAAGTTACAGTAAGTTACAGATACTTGTAACGTAACTCAGTTCCAATTTTAAACAATTCAATCGTAATTTATTTTAAGTTACTTTTAATTTTAATATTTCTGACATAACGATCGAGTACCTTCAAGTACAATTTTGAAATTTCCTGACTCCCTGATTTTCCCCTTACCAATAGTTAATTTTCCCTGACGGTTATAAATTGTTCCTGATACGTAAAAAAAAATGTTTACTAAACAAAATAGATGAACTTTCAACCAAAAAGATGAATTATCATCCAAGAAGATTAATTTTCTACCAAAAAGAAGAATTTTCAACAAAAACAATCAATTTACGATCAGAAAAATGATTTTTAAACCACAAAGAGCAAGATTCAACAAACTAGTTAAATTTTCAACTACAAGAATGAATTTTCAATAAAAAAAGACGAATATTCAACAAAATATATACATCTTCAAACAAATAGTTTAGTTTTAAACTTAAAAAGATAAATTTTAAACCAAAAATAAAACAAATAAATTTTCGGTATAAGAAATTAAATTTTAAAACACAGAGAGGAATTTTCAACAAAGAAAGATTTTTCAGTCAATAGAAGAAAAAAATCTCATACAAAATGTCGAACTTATAAGACAATAAAACTAATTTTCTACAAAAAACTTGACTTTTTAACCCAAAAATATAAATCTTTCTACCAAAATAATTGAATTTTCAAACCAAAAACAACGATTTTTAAACAAAATGAACGCATTTTTAACTAAAAATATCAATTTTCAAGCAAAAATGGTATAGTTAGTTGAATAGTTATATTTTCAGCTGCGAAATTAATTTTGAACCAAAAAACGAAATGGAATAGTTCAATATTACGCTAAAAAAATTAATTTTCAATAAAAAACAACAAATTTTAAATAAAACAGTTAAATTTTGAACAAAATGAATGATTTTTTAAATACAACGATGAATTTATTACCAAGGAGATTAATATTCTAACAAAAAAAAGACGAATTTTAAAAGAAATATGTACATGAATTTTTAATAAAACAATTAAATCTCAGTGAAAAATATTAATCTTGGACCAAAACAAAAACGAATTTCTACAAAATAGTTAAATTTTCAACAAATAAGCTCATTTTCAACCAAATAGTGAAACTTTTTAACCAAAAGTTTCCAATTCTCTTCGTTTTGGGTTGAAAATTCAACTATATGAGTGAAATTGTTCTTCTTTCTTGACTGAAAAATCTTTTTTGGTTGAAAAATCAACTATTTTATTGAAAATGCGCCCTTTTTTGGATGAATTCGATTGTCTTTTATTTAAAATTCAACTACTTGGTTGTAAATTAAACTACTTTAAAAATAATTTTTTTTTCTTATTGAAGATTCACCTCCTTCAATGAAAATTTTACCTATTTTGTTGAAAATTCATCTTTTTGGCTGAACATTCATCTTGTTAAAAGTTCAACTATTTGATTAAAAATTCATCTATTTTATTGATAATGCAATATTTTTACTTGGAATTTTAGGAATTTTAAGTGATTCAATTTAAATTTAATATTAGAAGAAAAATTTCCAATTTTTTTTTGTGTTGAAAATTCAACAATTCGGTTTAAATAGTTCGTCCTTCTTGACAGTAAAATCTTTTTTTATTTAAAAATCAACTACTTTCTTCAAATTTAATCTTCTTGGGATTAGTTCAACTAATTTTGATTTAAAATAAAATTATTATTTGGTTAAAAATTAAACTACTTGTTTAAAAGTTGCACCCATTTTTTTAATTCATCTCTGGTTGAAAATTTAACTATTCTGTTGAAAGCTCAACTATTTTGTAAAAAATTCGTTTTTGTGGCTTGAAAATTCAATAATTTTAATTTTTTCTTTCTTGAACAAAAAATCTTTCTTGATTGAAAAATCAACTATTTTCTTGAAAGTTCGTCCTTTTTGGATGAATTCAGCTATTTTTTATTCAAAATTCAACTACTTGGTTGAACTACTTTTTTTAAAAATTCCTTTTTTTTAAGATTCACCTCCTTGATTGAAAATTTTCACTGTTTTGTTGAAAATTCATCTTTTTCTTTGAAAGTTCAATTATTTGATTAAAAATTCATCGATTTTGTTGAAAATGCAATAGTTTTACTCAAAATATTAGAAGTTGGAAGCGTTTCATTTTGAATTTAATATTAGTACCGACACTGATTTTATGTAAAATAATTTATTTCAATATTCCCCTATTATCGTGAAAAATCTGTTCATTTCTTCCGAAATTAGTTTCTCGATTGAATAATTATCGATTTCTTCGCTGTCGACGATGTCTTCAAATCTACCAAATTAGCAAACAATTCGTTTAGGAAATTTTTGAAAATGGTATCAACAAAAAAATATCTTTCAAAGTGTCTTCTTTTTTTAATGTCTTGAATTTTTGTTTCTGATTCATAAAAAATGAATCGGAACTTTGTAATAAAGGGGGGAAAGGGTTAAATTGGGTCCAAATTTTCGATTTTAGGTGTTTTAGAGAATTTGTCAAATTTAAGAAGGAAAGGGGCGATCTGTAATCCCTGCTAATTACACTAGTTTACAAAATTAAAAAAAAAGTTCTGTACATTTGAAGCAACAATTTTTTTCATATGTATTTCAGCTTGCTAAACTCGAAAATCACATTGAAAAATTTTTTTATGCATAGGTTTTCGAGATATGATTTTTTGAAAAAATTTTCCATTTTTTTCGGTGGTGGCTTCATATGTTAGGCCATATATTGAGTTCTAATCGTCAGATTGGGTCGCACGAGGTCTCAAATTAAAGGTAATAAAACTTCCAACAATCGCTCTGTATAATTTTTTCCAATCAATTCAGTAGTTTACGTGTTATATCACACAATATATCAGAAAAGTCAATTTTTTGCGCCAGAATAAAAATCGAAAATTCACTCTATCGGCATGAAAAAATAGAAAAATTCAAATTATGTCCAGTTTCTTATTTTTTATATATAGATCGCACTTTCAAGAGAAACAAAAGGT
>JAABKJ010014426.1:0-10111 GCA_011634705.1 Andricus grossulariae
ATCAATCAAATAGGTGAGTAAAGGTACGAGTTTTCCGAAAAATGAGTAGAGATTTAACCAAATAGTAAAAATTTTAAGCCAAAGAGACGAATTTTTTCGAGGACAGTTGAATTTTTCTGGAGAATGTTACTTTTTAGCCAATAAAGATACATTTTCAATCAAAAATAATTACTTTTCTAACATAAAAGATGACTTTTCAATCCAAAAGGATTAATTTTTAACAACCTAGTTTAATTTTCAACCAAAAATAATGACTTCAACAAACTAGATAAATATTCCAAAATAATCAGATTTTAAAAGAAAACAGTTGAATTTTTAACCAAAGAGTTGAATTTTCTACGTTCACAGATGAATTTTCAATCAAATGGTTGAATTTTCAAACAAAAAAGATTAAAATTCAATAAAATATTCAAATTTTCAAGCCAAAAAGATGAATTATCTACAAAAAAAGTTTAATTTTCAACCCAAAAATATGATTTTCCAAGCAAAAAGTTTAATTTTCTACCTAAGTGTTGAATGGTCGAGCCAAAAAGATGAACTTTCTACAAGACGGTAGATTTTTTAACATAAAAGTTAATTTAAAAACAAATAGTTAAGTTTTTGACTACAATTATGAATCCTCAATTGTAAAAATTAATTTTTTCCCAAATAAGTTCAACTTCAATTCAAATAATAAAAGTTTCAACTAAAGAAGATGAATTCTCAACGAAGCATGTTACAGTTTATATTTCAATAAAAAAAATTTAATTTTTAACGAAAAAGAATAAATTTTTAACCAAGAACATTAAATTTCTATGAAGGAAAAATGAATTTTCAACAAACTACGTGAATTTTTATCCAAAAAAGCGTACATTTAACCAAAAAAGATACATTTTTAACCAATTAGTTAAATTTTTTTAATGAAACAGATACATTTTTAATCAAAAATGAAAGAGTTTAGTTTAAGAAAATAATTTTCAAAGAAATGGTTAAATTTTCAACTGATGTGATGAATTTTCAATTAAAATCGTATATTTTCAACAACAACAAAACAAATTTTCAATAAAAATCTTCGATAATTAACCAAGTAGTTGTATTTTTAACAAAAAGATGATATTAAACCAAAAAGATGAATTTTCTACAAAAAAGAAAAAAGATTTTTCAAGAAAATAAACGAATTTTAACTAATGAAGATGAATTATCAACCGAAAATTGATTAGTTATATTTTGAGTGCAAACAATTAATTCTAAAAACAAAAAAGGTTTTCAATAAAAGAGCTAAATTTTCAAAGAGATGAACCTACAATTAAAAAAATGAAATTTTAACAAATTAGTTGAATCGTCGATAAAAAAGATAACTATATTCCAATATTGTTGAATTTTTAACCAAATAATTATGCTTCCAACAAAATAATAGAATTTTTAACCAAAAGAGAAGAATTCTGAACCAAAAATATGATAGTATCATTTTCAATAAGAAAAATCAACTTTTACCCAAAAATATAATGCCATCACAAGAATTATATTATCAATTTATCCTATATTTTATCCTTTTTTTCACATCGAAAATCATGTCGTATGGTTAAAATTTCAATTATTTGGTTAAAAATTTAATTATTTTATTGAAAATGTCACTATATTCTTAAAAACTCATCTCCTTTTTCAAAAAATCAACTCCTTTCTTGAAAATTCATTTTTTTAGTTGAAGGTTTACGTATCTGGTTAAAAATTTAACTATTTCGATGAAAATTCGTTTCATGTTTGGTTGGAAATAAATTCGTTGAACTAACCAATTCAACTGTTCCATTTTCAGCTAACAATTTATTTATTTCAGTTAAAAATTTAACTATTTTCTTAAGAATTTATCTGTTTTATTTGAAATTTCAACTTTGTGGTTGAAAATTTAATAATTTGGTGAAAAATTAAACGATATTAGTTGAAAATTAAACTTTTTGGTTGAAGGATTATATTTTTGGGTAAATATTCAACGTTTTCGTAGGTAACTCGACGTTTTGGCTTAAAATTAATCATTTTGTTGAAAATTCATGTATTTTGTTGAAAAGTCGTCTTTTTTGGTAGAAAAATAATCTTATTGCTCGAAAATTCATCTTTTTGATTTCAAATTGAACATCTTTGTGAAAAATTCATTTTTTTTTTAATTTGTTATCAGAAAATTTAACTATTCCACGTTAATCAATTATGTTAATTAATTTTTTTTTGTTCTTCAATGTTATGTTTGTATTTATTTTCTTGACAGTTTTTATCTGAAAATTTAACGATTCCATTTTTTTTTCAAATGATTATTTTTTAAATTCCTCTTTTTGTGTTTAAAATTCATCTCTTCAGGTAAAAAATCTTTTTTGGTTGAAAATTCAACTATTTTGTTGAAAATGCAATATATTTCGGCTTGCAACATTAGGAACTTAAAGTGCTTCGTATTGACGTTACTTTTGATGGCGGGAGGGGGGGGGATAAAAAAGCCAAAAATTAGTAACGTAGTTTATGGATGGCTCATAACTGGAAAATTTTTCGTGTGACAAGAAAGTGGCTTGATGCCGCCAAGTCTTCAAAAAAAGTACCCTTGCGGCATTTATAGAGTGATAATTATGTAATATATTTTGAAAATTGTGCAAAAAAAAAAATTGATTTTACTTAGGTATATTGAGAAAAGGCATGAGCTTACTTATTTATTTGAAAGTTATTTTTGTTTAGTAACTAGAATTTGTACTCGGAACCTTAAGGCCATGTGACGAGTGGGTCACGTGACCGACTTCCTACTTTATCGACACTTTTTTTTATTCGTAAACTTATTTTCACTCGAATAGCCACATCGAGTTGAAAATTTGAGATAATAAATGAAAAGCATTAAGAAACGTGGCTCTGGTCCTAAATTTTCATAATGATGAGAAAAACAAAAAGAAAATTATTGACACAAAAATTGTTTTCATTGTGAAACAAATTATTATGTGAGTAATTAATTAATCAGTTCAAAACATAAAAAGCAATAACCAACTATTTTTATTTTAACATTCAAATAATTTTCATTTCATATATACATTTTTCTAAATTAAACTTTCATTTCTGAAACTTTGAATGATTAACAACCTTTTAAACTAATTGTCGAAAATATTAAAAGGTAATTACATACAATTTTAAAAATTGAATTCAGATACTCATTTCACAACATCACATACATTAAAAAAAATTATATAAATAGGATGAAGGTATTTTAAATATGAATAGACTTTTATTATACAAATAATAGCCATAATCTTATTACATAACATTAAAGTCAATAATAAATTTATGTTACCTATATAAAGAATTAGAATTAAATCCTTACGTAATTTAATATTGTTTTGAAGGAAGAATCAGCTGATAACTTTTCAATCAATTTAAAACGTAAATAGCATTAAACAATTATTTTTATTGAAACATTGAAATAATTTTTACTTTATATATATATTTTTTAAATTTAAACTTTCATTTCTGAAAATTTGAATTATTTCAACCTTTTAAACTAATTTTAGAAACTATTAAAATATAATTACATATGATTTTTTAAATTAAATTCAGATACTCATTTCACAACATTAAAAAAATTTGGAAAAATATATAATTCGTGAAGAGGTATTTTAAGTATGAACTTTAAGTATAAAAATTATAGTTAACATTCGATTTCATAATCTTTAAGCGAATAATCAATTTCTGTTACTCAATGGAAATAAATTAATCAGCTAGTAATTAATTCATTGGTTCAAAGGATACGAAGCATTCAACAATTATTTGCATTGGAACATTCATGTAATTTTTACTTTGAATATACTTCTTAAATTTCAATTTACATTTCTAAAAATGTAAATTATTAATATAACCTTCTATACTAATTCCAGAAAAAAATTAAAACATATTTACACATAATTTTTTCAATTGAATTGAGATACTTATTTCACATCATCACAAATATTTTGAAAAATTATATAATTGTAACATTAACTTAAACATAACCTTAAAGTAAAGTTGAAAATTGATTAACTAGTTCACAACATAAAAGCATTAAACAATTATTTTAACCAAAACGTTCAAATAATTTTTAATTTATATTTTTCTTCAAATTTGAAACTGCAATTTTGAAAATTCAAATTTAAATTTCTTTACAATGACATTCACGGGTACTTGCAATGCCATGTTAATTGTCAAACAGCGCATTGAAATATATCTTACAAATGTGGAAGAATTATTGAAATATATTTTACATATAATAAGAAAGTCAAAACTTACCCACATTAAATAAATGCAATGAACATATGTTACTGTATGAGAAATGTAGAAAAATGACTGAAATACATTTTACGTTGTGAATTGAGAAAGTCAATCTTAACTTACATACCTAAACAGGATAATTTGATAAAAATTAATTATATACAATACATTTTACGAGAAACGCAGAATAATAATAAATCAGTAAAGAATATTATTCCTTTCACTTGATTATTGAGTATCTTACATATCAAATAGATCTAGCTAGTTACAGATATTATTGAAAGTAATCTTTAGAGTGCATAAAATCCAAATAATTATCGGTGATCAAGAAAATTATGAATTTACTTTTTTTACTTCCGTAGATTTCAATTTCAAATCAAATGTTACCTTATTAGTAAAAAAATCCCGCTATACGGCGATTACTACGAACGATGGTAAACTTATAAAAATTCCCTTCAACTGAATAGAAAAATTTAATTAACATATGCACTATATGCTCTTACAAATATTTTACATGAAGCTAAAATTGCGTCAAAAATTAAACCTTGTTTTTCTATGCTGATATTCTGAACAAGTTACCGGCTTTTGGGTCCTTTCTCATAAGATGAAAACTTTTTCTTGAGCCTCTTGTGTTTGAATTCTAGCAACAATTTATAGTTTCCCTAGAATTCAATTATTTCATCAAAAATTAAAATTTGCACAATGTTTTAGTGTATTTCAGTCTGTTGTATTTCATTACGAAAAAACATTTCCACCAAGGTTATTAATAATCTTCACTTTTATATCTTTCAGTTTGTAAAAAGTGGCAAAATGTGAGTCAAAGATCATGGAATAATTTCAAATCGCTCGATTTATTAGCCAAAACCTGGGGAATAGAAGAAAATCTTGACGGTAAAATAATGATAAGAAGCGTCGATTTTGATAAAGTTATAAGACTCTCTGGTAGATACTTAACAAGTATTAGTCTAGTTGTAGACAAATTTGCCAAAATTTGCCACTTGTTGCCCAAGATTCAAGATCTGCAATTAACCGATGATTGTCTTGATCAGAGTAAACAATGTCCTAATAAATATTCACATGAATTTGCATATCAGAGCAATAAACAGAAAAAGATGAGCCAATGTACATACGACAGTTGGCAAGTGATTATCTCTTGGTTAAGATCTCATGGTAAAAATATTACAATTTTTAAATTGTATGTGACTCATAGTCACTACAAAGAAGAGGATTTTGTCAGATTTTTAAGGGACATGAAACAACTGAAATGTTTTCATTTATATAACTGCGAGTATCTGGACTGGAGTGGTTCTTGTCTACTTCAATTACCATTTGAGACAATTGAGGAAATTTTTCTCATGAGTACTTATAATCTGACTTTTGACCGCAATATTATGCCTTTGGTGAGTCTCTTTTACTGACTAAACAAACAAATATATTATTTATGTGGTTCGACGAGCCGGTTAGTGCAATTAAAATTTCTTTGTTGCAGATGATCAGACAATGCAAAAACCTTACGGCTTTTGGCATAGAAGGAGGTGAAGGGCATGTGGTAGATGGAATATTGGAAGTCCTACCTTTACATGCTAACACTCTGACGAATTTAAAACTACAGTTTGAGGAAATTGACAGCTCATCTGTATTATTGTCGACAATGTCTGCGTTAGTACATCTTGAAAAAATAATTTTTAGTTGTTGCTTCAATGTTACCGATGCATTTCTAGAAGTACTTGGCAAAAATTGTAAGAAACTGACATACTTAGACTTATATGGTTAGTAAATTCCGGACGTCATTGCCATTCATTTCTGCATTTTTTAAAGATTTCTATATCAATCTTCATATCAATTTTTAATAGAATTTATATTTTTTCAGGCTGTCGTCGAATAACAGATCGTGGAATTTCTGGCATATGTGATTTGAAGAAACTAGCTTATTTAAATATGAGTGGACTGCCCGAAATAGAAAACCCACCACTCGATAAATTGACCAGTTTGGTGTTTTTACATTCGTATTTAAATAAAAATATAGAAGAGGAATGTTTGTGCTCTGTTTTGGAAGAAGCACATCAACTCCGAGGACTTGATGTTAATTACTGTAGTTTTGTTACTAACAAACTTTTAAATGTTGCGGCTGGGGTAGTTCGAAGGCGAAATTCGAATATCGGACTTGATTTGTGCGTCACTGGAACTTTAATAAATATAAACTCCATTGATGAAAAACCGCCATTATTGAATTTCATAGAGGACCAGGAATGTATGCCAATAGACAGCTATGGTATTGAAGATCCTTTTCTTGAGATATGCGATGAAGAGGTTTTGATATATTAAGTTTTTGTACAAGTTTACCGCCAATTGATTTGGTATTAATTTGCCATATATAATAAAAAATTTTAAACACAATTTGAAACTTTTTTACATACAGACCACTAAGCCTAAGGTTTTACATAATTGTTTTCAATCATAAATATTAAATTAGGAGATACGTTTTTAAATTATAAAGTAGCACAGTTTGAATTCAAGTATTATCCCCCCCCCCCCCATTGTTGTCAAATGTCCACGTTTTGAGACTCTCTGAGCCAGAAAAAAAGGCTTTCGCGAATGTTTCTGTCTGTCTGTGTATGTGTGTTAGTAAGTTTGTTTGTCAGTGAGTCTGTAGATTTTTAGATTCTGGCACAATGACTTTAGAAAGAATTAACAGATTGTATTGGTCTTGGGTATTCTATTTTGCTGCCCTCATATAAAGGCCCAGTTCTTTAGCCAGCCATTTTGGATGGAAATTCACAAAGTTTTCACATTTTCAAAAATTTGGAGATCACTTTCCAGAATATTAACATTCTATGTAGGGCGACTCATATTTTTTTTAAATACCAACAATTTAATTTAATGACTTTTTTCTTTCCCCGAGAACGTTACCGCTCCTTCTCCTACGTCAAATAAAAATGCTGCATTGCAGTGAATTGAAATTTTTTAACAATCCTTTTCTTTTCAAGAGATGGCTTGTTTTGAGCAGTTTAAAACTTGAATCCTCTCCTGATCTTGATAAGATTAGTTGTGAAGTAATATCAAACCTTCCAAAAGCCTGCCTTCTCCATTTGCTTCATATTTTAAATTCAACTGTTACTGATAATGTTTTCCCTGACTCATGGAATGATTTCTTGATCTTTCTTCTTCCAAAACATACTACAAAGAAATTTGGACCAATTACACTAGCTATTTGCGTTTTCAAAATAGCAGAAAAAGTTATTTTGAATATACTTGTTTATTAGTTAGAAAATCAAAATATCCTTCCTCCATCTCAATATGGATTCAGGAAAAACCCTTCCAGTACTAATAACATGGCGATCCTCTTTTCGGAATTATATTCATCTCAATCAAAAAATCAATATACGACCTGTCTGTTTTTAGATGTCAAAGCCGAGTATGACAATGTCATTCCAAGAATTTTAGTTCATTACCTGCTGGAGATTGGTCTTCTTATTAAAATTTGTAAATTTATTTTCAATCTTACCCGTAAACGGAAGCTCTTGTTTAGAATCAGTGGCGAGAATAAACGTCGATTTACGGTCAAAAAAGTTCTCCTGCAGGTCTGAATTCTCAGTCCTGTTTCGTATACTATTTATTCGCGAAAAGTACATTCAATTATTTTAGAATTTTAAAATTTGATGATCACGTAGCCCTTTATTTTACATCATATGAATTCAGAGAATATATTTCTGTTCTCCAACAAGGTTTAAACAGTATAAATTCCTTTTCAAAGTATATATCTCTATTGAAAAACAAATTGTAAGTCTATCCGAGTCTGCTTAATTTTTAGGAATTATTTTTCATTCTACCTTATTTTGGGAGTTGCACTTCTTAAAATTAATTAATAGAGGCAATCCGGTCTTCAATATTTTGAAGTGCTTATGTGTAATATATTCCGTTCTTTGGGAAGGAGATCTTGCGACTATGGCAGTCATGTACTATAAATTTATAGTTGGAATATCTCTTTTAGAAAACTAAATAAACTACAAAATCTTGCTAAAATATTTCTACAAACTGAAGGCTTATGAACACAGTTTTATATTCACCCACTCCGTTACATTTCTTAAGTCTATATCCATTGAAGTTTTTCCATCTAACGATCGATTTACAATTAGGTTTAGCTATTTAGGAACAATTTTCAACAATTTTACTATTAATGAATTTCCGAATTTTACTTATAATAACATTCCAAATTCAGTGATTTTTTCGGATTCAAGAAGTGTATCACAAGCTTGTTAAAACTTCAAGGCCTCTTCCTCTACGTCATATCTTATTTACAAAATTCAAAATTTTCTTCCTATAGCTACAAAAAATAATCTTAATATAGCTTTAGTCTATATCCCTGGTCAAAAGGTTATTTCAGGTAATGAAAATGTGGAAAATTTGGCTAAACTCGTTACTAAAGGAGGAATCTTTCATGATTGAAGGCTTTCACACTCTGATATTTGGTCAGGAATGCTTTCCCTGCATCTGAACTCTGCTCTGGAAGCTTAGCGTAAAGCTTCGGAATCCGCAGGAATTGGTCAATATTACTTTCAGAACTTTTTTGATTCATCGAAATTCAATAAACCGTGGTTTCACAAATCTAAACTGGATAGGAAATCAATAATTGACCTGAAAAAATCAATAATTATTATTTCAAGGCTACGTGCCAATCACTACAACTCAGCTGCTAATCTAGCTAGGACAAATTTTATCGATGGCGGGAAGTGCGCTTCCTGTGGTTTTCGTTACGATGATATTAATCATAAGTTATGGTCCTGCCTGAATTGGTTTTCCCCGCCATTTAGTATTGAACCCTTTTTCGTCTATCCTGCAAATAAGGCTTTTCTTCCTATCCTACAATTCTTTGGAAACAATAATGTATATGTATTTAATTTACTTTTATACTCATGTATAAACAGGAGCTCAACTTGCCGCTTTTCGTTCTCTTTAGGGGCACATTATTCTAATCTCTTTAAGATTCAAATCATATATTGCGCCTTTATTTTTGATACACAACGCCATCTTCATTTTACTTCCACCAACCTTGCGTATCTTTCTCTGCCTCTACCGCGGAGTAATAATAAGGAGACCGAAAAAGAGATAGTAAAGCGCAGTGCGCATGCGCTTATATCTTCGACGCCTGAAGGATGGCAATAAATGTGCAGTTCGTACCGTAAAAACGCATATATGGAGATCAGTCTCCTTATTATTACTCCGTGACCTCTACTTTCCAATAAAATGCATTTTCCTAACCAATAACCTAACCTTGCAACACAATATCATTTCTCGAGGCAAAATTCTCAACGTTGAAGCAATTACCCAGTAAAAAAAATTGAATATATATAACGCGAAAACGAATTCAGGTTATAGACCAAGAGTCCATGACATAAATGGTGTAATGATAGGAAAAAGGAAAAATTTTCACCTGACAGGTTCGACTGACTCTGGCGAACGTAAAAATGGGCGCTTGCCAGGAGTGAGTGGAAGAGGTGAGCGGTGGCGATCTGGCAAATGTGCCACTTTTCACGGTTCATTGCTGTGACTCAAAAAAAGTTGAAAATTTGTGTACATATAGAAGATGACATGTAAATAACCCCTGCGAATTGGCATGTACATACCTGGAAGAAAAGGTGCTGGCGTGCACCTTCAAAGTTGCCGGAAATCCAGGTAAAATTGCTTGATATTGATTTTACAGGAAAACGTTTCAAACAAAAGTTGGTCTACATCGAAAAATGCATATTTTCATCATTATATCATTTCTTGATGAAATTTATACATTTAGAGAGAACATCGATTAAAGAAATGCCAGAACAATCAAAAGCTGTTTTTCTGTACAGCAAGTCATTTTTTCGAAAATTGTCAA
>JAABKJ010014427.1:0-10110 GCA_011634705.1 Andricus grossulariae
TGTAGGGGACCGTGCGTGAAATTGCGTTATTTAAAATATGAACTAAGTGCAGCAATAATACAAAAAACATTTTTTTTACATATATGAATTACACATTACACGCACATAGAAACCTCATAGACATCTTTTGACCTCCCAGTAAGCCAGGACAAACCCTTCATTTCCTCTTAGGTTCTATATAAAAACCTCGTACAAACCTTGTAAGATCCTTGTAAAACATAGGAATCCTTGTAAATCATAGGAATCCTTATATTCCTAAATCTATAGGGATTCTGAGAGGATTCTAAAAGGGATTTTTAGCAGGGTAGTGCTTCGTCTTGCAAAAACAGAAGAAAAGATGGAAAACCAGGAGGGAAAATGATTACAGAGGCAGGTGGAAGTTTACCCTCATAAACGATCTCACTGTCTGGATTGATCGGTAACATGGAAAGGTTCACTACTTCTTGACGCAATTCCTATCGGGCCAAGGATATTTCCAGGCGTTCCTACACAAAATCGACGAAGCAAGAAGCCATGATTACAGATATTGCGGTCCATATAAAAATGACGCATCACACACGTTCTTTACATGTGATAGATGGATAGAAGAGAAGACGATGTTGAAAACGGACATTGAAAGATCACCTTGTGTTCCTGAATAATATCATCAGACCAGATTAACCGACCGCGAGAATCCATCATGCCGTACCAAGATGTCGAAGACCGACGAACCCGATGCGCGATTCCATCGCGCTACTGGAGACGGTGCGTACATCTTGGTTGAGAAATAACGATGGCAGAACCTAGGCAGAACAGAAGGAAGAAACTGGAAGAAGCTCCCAGAGGGCAAGAAAACCACACCCTCTGAAGTAATGCGCAAGAGATTTCAGGGGATTTCTGCCTAGAAGAAGAGGGTGGTGTTTTTCAGTGGGTCCTCAATACCATAATTGTAATGGCAAATTAAGACCATTATATATATTATCACATTATATATCAGGATCATTGTAGCGATGCAATTAAGATTCCCATACTACCGAGCAGTGCGGATCTTTCCCGGTGTTTTTTCAGAACATTTTTCTGCATCCCTTGTAAAAAAATCATAATCATCATCATTAAGCGTGTGGGCATGCTAGTCCCCCATCGGGCACCTCAAAAGGTTGCAAATAGGGGAACGCCTCCCAGATATAGGTTGTACCGGGGAGATTTAATACCAGCGGCGGATAAAAAATAGCTAGGGGAAGGAACTCCGAATTAAAACTAGTCATGAGTTCGTATGTTAAAACCAATATACCCCAAGGGAGTAGAAACCAGAAGGATAATTCGCCAAATGAAAACAGCCAAGGCGAACATGTACGAAGCCGAGGGAAGGAAAAATAACGTGAGAACAATTATCAAAGATGGACTGCTCTATCGTTGGATCTCACGCGAGACAAGAGAAGACTCGTGAGCACACCTATTGTTCCATCAAAAAACAAGAGATCGGTATCAAGCCTGAGCCAGGCAGTTACGCCGATTGTTAAAAGAAAGAGGGATGAATCGACACCCGTCAAGTGGACAGTAGTTGCAAGTAGAAAGAAGGCAGGAACACACCCAACTCCGGGTGCCACTCGCCAAAGTTAAAATGCTGAAAAAGAGTTCCTTCAATGAAGTCTTCAGCAGGCATCAGCCTGGGTTAAAATTAATAACGAATTATCAGGATCCTACACAGGGAAATCTTAATAGGATAAGATTGGCTCACGACCTTCAAACAAATCTAATTGTCGAAGCGGCGCTGACATGCTGATCATAAGTTAGCAATACCAGGCACGCGATAGCCCGATATGGTACGAACATACCCTTGGCACGGCAGCCATCTGGTTACCAGATCCAGGGAAAGTTCCTGTTAATACACATGGAATCGAAAACGGATTTCTGTAGGTGAGAGGGCGTGGTATTGGTGGCCGGGGACTTCAACGCAAAAGCGGTTGAATGGAGCATGCCAAAATTTGATTCCCGAGGGAAAAGGATCATGAAAATGTCTGATAGAACAGGATTAATGGTGATCAACAAAGGACGAACAGCAACCTTCAGGCTACCAGGTTAACAGGCAACGATACCGGACATCACTCTGGCAACAGAAAATCTGGTTGCTCTGATGCAAAGCTGGTAAGTGATCGAAGATTACACCGGGAGCGACCACCAGGATATTAGCTTGAGACTGAGAAGAACGCCGCAGATTATAAGACCCCCTTGCAAACAGATGGGCTGCATCTCTACGAAAATGGACAAGAAGCAGCTGGATAGGGTGATAACTGCAGGGAAAGAAGCTTAATTTGCCCTGCACGAAAGTGCTGAGCCAGCAATTGGAGTGGAAACCCTTGTTGACGCCATGATGCAACTCATCCACTGGGCCTTCGATGCGTCAATGCCCTGGAAGAGAACCCAAAACAACAGACGCATCAATTATTGGCGGACGGACGAAATAGCTGTACTCCGAAACAGATGCCCGCAGAGAAGACAGGAAACAACCCGGGCGAGAAAAAAGGGGTAATCTACCAATAACAACACCAGGTGAGGCTCTAAATCGGTGAAACAGGAAGAAGCTGCGGAGCGCCATAAAAAGGAGCAAGAGGTATAACTGGCTTGGCCTTATCGAAGAAGTAAAGAACGAACATTGGGGTCTGGGCTACAGAATCGTCATACCAAGGATTGGAGCCCTTTCAAAATGTGAGGCCTTGGAACCAGAAGTTGTGGACAGCATCGTTGATAGTCTCTTTCCAACCAACCCGATGGGAGAAGAGGTCAACGATAAGGCCACGGCCGTGGAGACACCGCTATTCACAATGGAGGAGCACGCTTTCAACTCTGCCAGGTGCACCAACATGATCCAAGCCCTCAAGAAGTTTAATTTACCAGAGTATCTCCAACGGATGATCGAAGGCTACCCAAAGGACAGAGTTCTTGAATACGAGACTACAAGAGGATCCAGAAGGAAGGACAGAACGGTCAATGCAGTACAAGGTTCAATGATGCGATCAGACCTCTGGAACATTTCGTACAACGACATCGTACGTCTGCAGATGCCAGAAGGCGCATACCAGTCGGGCTACGCTGATGACATCATGACAGTCATTACCGCAGGCAACACCAAGAAAATTCAGTGAGAGCTGTATCGGGTTATGCATTTCGTTGATGAGTGGATGGGTAGTCATGGCCTGAGTCTAGCAACGGAAAAGACTGAGTTGTTGCTAGTCACCAGGAAGTTGATTCCAACCATAATAGAGGTGCAGGTGAGCACGGAGACGATTCAGACCAAGGGGGCTCTAAAGCACTTTGGGATGATGATGGATACAAAGCTTACTTTCTGGGAGCAGATCAGAAAGGTGTCTGACAAAGTTGCAGATGTGAAGACGGTACTGAGCAGGCTCATGGCTAACGTGAAAGGGCCAAGACAAAGCAAACGCCGACCACTGATGTCGGTAGCCCAGAATAGCCTACTATATGGTAGCGAAATATGGGCTCAAGCGCAGAAAAAAAGGAATACAGGCAGAGAATGACAAAGAAAAAGAGACAGCTAAGACAGAGGCCAGAGTAAACATACAAGAATTCTGGCAAAGACGTGGGGATAACGACTATCGAGACAGATGGATCGCGAAACTGATCCCCGACCAGAGCGTGTGGATTGAACGCCATGATAGAGAGATCAACTACTCCTTGACTCAAATCCTCTCGGGGTATGGCTATTTTCAAGCCTACCTATATAAGAATAAAAAATTTGAGAGTCCGAAGTGTGTCTACTGCGTAGCCGGTCGAGACGGCGCAACGCAGTATGGTGTGGTGTTCTAAACGGTGTTTCTAGGATATCAGGTCGTCTCCTAGAGTATTAAGACCTTACCCCCGTGTGTGAGGTTCTTCAAAGATGGACCTATATTTCCCTAGCTACTCGTGGGAACAAAATGGGGACGTATCAAAATCAAAACAGAAGCGTGTGTGAGGAGTTAGGAGGTTCTTTAGACGTAACGGAGGTGGGAGGTTTGTCATGGGGCAAGTAACTTACGAAAAGGACGAAACCTATTTCTATATGGCAGTGGAGAGACACAAGAGGGAGCTGAAATTCAAGCATCTCGAAGTCGCCAAGAGCGTTAAAATTGGCCAGAGAGTGACGGAGGGAGGAACGAAGATAGGGCGCGGTGTGAGTATGGGGGTGCTGACCGAAGAAGCTCGGCACGAGGCGGTCTTAATAAAACCGGCCACGGGATCGAGCTACGCATAAGTGCTCAAGAACCTTAAATGCAAGGTTCAGCTGGACACCCCTAGCGTACAAATTAAGGGTGTCAGGATTGGAGATTGGAGGATTGGAGATTGGAGGACTGGAGATGTCCTCATCGAGGTTGGCGGTGATGCAGAGAGCAAGACCAAATTGTCAACTGCTATCTGGGAGGCTGTTGGAAATGGGGGGAACGTGCGACAGCTCGTTCATCGCATCGAATGCAAGGTTTTGGACCTTGACGAGAGAGCACTGGAGGAAGAGGTGCGTGATGCCGTTGAAAGACACTTAAGAGCGAGTCTGTCGGTAGACGTAAAAGTCAACATGAATAAGAAGGCCTACAGGGAAAACCTGAAGGCTTACGTTTAACTCAATGAGAAGCTATCCACGTGACTACTCCGTATGTGACACCTTAAGGTTTGCTGTGTGTCCTGTAGAGTTCAAAAAAGGATGAAGGTCATAAGATGTTACCGCTGCCAAGATTACGGCCGCCTGACAACGGGATGTGAGGGTCCAGGCCAGAGCAGATGCTGCTGGAGGTGCGGCAAGGAGGGCTATAGGGCTCTAGAGTGTGCAAGAGCGCCACAGTGCAAAGTTAGTCATCTGGTGAAACTTCAAGTAAAACTTCCAGTGAAAAAAAAATACCTTTGGAGAAGATGGATCTCAAAATGATCAACGAGATTGGCCGTATGGATGGTGTCTTGCCTACGAAACCGCTCTCTGAGATCACTCCAAAAAAGAGTAACGCCGTTTTCAAAATTCGTAACTTTCACACATAGTTTGGTACAAAGATTATGGCCAAGTTGGAGAGTTAATTTAAAATCTTCCTACTCAAAAGAATCATGCACATTTTGGAGGATCCTAACTGTGAAAATACGCTTAAGAATATGGAAGAAGCGGTTAAGACCAAAACTCTCTATTTTCATTACATCGGAAGACCCTAGAATCATTTTGAACTTAAATATATGGAATAACTGAAATCCCGTTTCGAGCATCACTCAAATTTTATGTGAGACAAACGTCACATTTCTTCAAAAAAAGAATTTTGTTCCTATAGGCGTTGGATTTTTGAGACGTCCATAGGTTGAATTTAAAATGTGAAATATTGCTCGATATTGTTCTCCTCAGCGATGAACTTTTACACCACTTAAAGATAAGACAAAAAAACACTTCTGACACGATGTGTTACAGATTCAAGACCGAAAAAAATTATTCAGGAAAAGGTATCCAGTTTCGAGAAAATAGATGTGATAAAAAAAGGTTAGAAAATTTAAATTAAATTGTGCAAGAATTATAAGGTTACAATTTCATAGATCTTAAAAATATTTGTTTGATATACCCAAAGGTTTTGCAAATTGGTCTTTCTCATTTTTCGGCAAATATTCACAACTTTTGGGATTTTTTCGTAAATGTTTTGGAAGCAAACTTATACCGGCAAGTTACTGCTACGTGGCTGGGCATAAAAATAACCAACAAGTAACATCAGTCTTCGGGCAAGGATGGTATGGAAATATTTTATTATTATTATTCAAATTATTCTGATATAGTCAAATTAATTTTTTAAATAAATTTTCTGACTTTTCTATAGATTTCTGAATTTTTGCAAAATTGTCAAATACTATTTTAGAATTGAATCCGTAACTTTAAGGGAAATTTTCAAACTTTTGAGAAATTTCCACTTCTGTGTGGTACGAAAATTTCTCTAACTTTTAGGTAAAATCCCTAACTTTTTCTTATATTTCCTACAGTTCATTCGGAAAAAATCTCTAACTTCATTTAAATTTCTGAACTTTTACGGAATTGTCCCCACAATTTTCAGGACAATTTTCTTAACTTCTGAGATTATTGGGTCCTTGATGATAACTGGGCGTTTTTCTTTCTCTGCAAAACTAAAATATTTATCTACGTTCATAACTTTAATATATTTCTCAACTTAAAAGCAAACAATTTCCAGGAAAATTTCCTTAACTTTTGAGATTATTGGGTCCTTGGTGATAATTCGGCGTTTTTCTTTACCTGAAAAACTAAAAAATTATCTACATTCAAAACTTTTATATATTTCTCAACTTAAGAGCATGTAACAGACTGCCGTGAAGGAATAAAAGTTTAAAAGAATTGGTCACATGACGACTCGTATAATCAATGAGTAGCCTTAGAAAGTACGCTACTCGCAGGCTTAAACTGCTTTGACTCGGACAGAGTGGGGATAAGCGTAAGTAAGGCCTAACCTTGGATCATGAGAGGGAGAGAGACATGACGCTTGCTCTCTACTCCCTCCCATGCTCCAAGGTTAGGCCTCAACTATGCATGTCCCCACTTAAAAGGCCTAGGCATGCTCGAACGCAAAACTAAACGTGCACAGGCGTAGGCGTTAGCATCAGCAATAGTAATAACAACTAGTAACAATACATTTTCTGTCGTTAAGAAAATTATACAGTTTGTATTAATGTGGTCCTTTTTGAAGCCCCCCTTCCCTCCCACAACCTCCGTCGTTCATCAACTTAGGGCCTACCCAATAGCTATTTGTAATAAAAGTGCGCATAATAGGCGATTGCCGACGAGTGTAAAACTTGCAGCATGAGTCGGAGGCTGAAGCGCGAAGAGCTTAAACCAAATGTTGCAATCATACGACTAGCAAACGCCTCTGTGAACGTGTATTATGCGTTATTTTTTGCAGCAACCGTCCGAGAAAAGTATTTATACCTTTTTTGTACTCTTCCAATAATTTCCGATGGCTTATGGTGGTTTTCAGACTAATTTGCATATAATTTTTTTTTTCAATTTTTTTAGAATATTTTTATTTCCGGCATGCAAAGTTACTTATTTCTTAAGTGCGCATGCGCGTCCATTGCGTCGATTCGCAAAAAAGATGCATTTCAAAGTGCTCACGCGCCATTATTATTCCCACACAGTCTGCTGAATTGAAGCATTTTGCATATCATTTAGAGGCATGAAAATCCTCACTTTTGAAGTGGGTGTTGCAAAAATATTTTTTGAGAATCTCAGACATGTCTGAGCTCATGAATTGTTTTAATTTCGATTGTATAAATATACGATTTTCACATAAAATTTTTTGTGAAACATAATGAAATCTTCTTATTTATATAGAGAGCTTGTATATTGTCATTTAATCTACAAGCTACTAATTTACGAGTAAGTTTGCCGAAAATTATTGCACAGTTACTTTGATTCGGGTTGAATCTTGCGTATACTCACTCTACCACAGGGGTAGCTAAAGAGCTATTCCTTTTATGATTGCTTATAAAAAACCGTTTTTCTTCACATTTACTTACGATATTACATTGTTTCAAGTTTTATTTTCAATAGAATCTGCATTTTATTATACTTTCACGATTCGAGCCGGTTGAACGAAATTAATAATGATTAAAATATTAAGAAATTGAAATTTAATATGCTGCATTAGGCGAATTACATAATGACGAGACGATTAAAAAAGAGCAAAAGTCGGTTCACCCTTTCATTTTATGTTGGGAGTTTTGGTAATTTTGCATTCGCCTTAAGATTACCTTCAATATTAAGATAATAATTAAATACTCAATTAATGATTATTCAAAATTGAGTTATAATAAGTGATTGATCAATTGAGTGACCGAGCAATTACTTAATTAAGTAATGGATCTATAATTAATAAGTTAATTATTATGTAGGTAAACGCTAATAATTAATTGATTCATTAATTGACAATTTCTGCATTCATGTGTGTATTCATTGTCGGGGGATGATTTAGTTTGGTCTTTATCCAAAGACAAAATCAGAGTCAAGGAGGTTAGATTAATACACATCGGATTAATGAATTGATTACTCAATTGATGATTAATCAATCAATCGATTAATCGCCCAAGCTCCTGCTGTGCCGTTCTTCAAATCGGGAGCGCCTGTTTTCGGTTCATCGGGGATATTTTCCCGGTTGCGGATTGCTCGTTTCTAGGCGCATAAGTGAAGCACATTTTCGACTAATTCAAAAAAAAAAAAAAAAAAAAAAAAAAACAAGGCCATGTTTCAAAAAAGGGCACTAATAAGCTTGTGTATTATGCCATTGACATTCTGTGGTTGAAATATTACGACAAAAAATTCATCTGTGCAGGAGAAAACATGTCATTTGTAATACATGGGCTAAAATTCAAGCCTGAAGAAGCGCCTTAATAGTTAGACATGGTAAAAGATACAATCAGAATTATTGGACGATTCGTTCTGTAAATGCAGCAATGGAAAGTATTGCATTTTAACGAATTTCGACCCATGCATGAGCAGTGTTTCATAGCATGACTGTAGCTGTGTGAACACTTCTATGTATCATGCTGCTCTGAGTACAGTTTTCATCAAGTGTTCTCCCGACATAACCCGAACTTTTTATATTTGCTACCACTTACAGAATTCGTCTCAGTTTATTCAACTCAATCTATAATGATTTTCATTTTTAATCACATAAAACAAATATTGTTTTTCAAATAAATTTGCTTTCAGGATTTTTAATAAAACAAATCGTTTCAAAATATTGTATTGATCTGTTTTCTAAAAAGAATACAAATGCATATAATAACGATAATGAAATAATAAAGTAAAGAGAAAGGAATAAAATATGATTTTGACAAAAAAGTATCAATTTTCCAAACCACTTATTCGGTTACAATTCAACAAACAAATGTAGTACGAAAATCATTATACAGAATGAAAGAAATATTCTTTCACATAAATAATCTGACCCATCATAATAAAAACTCAGAAGTTGCAATACTTCTTAGAAACGAATTTCAGTGTTTGTTGAGGGTTTTTCAAAAGTTCTCTCCGGTATTTCAATTAATCCTTTATAAAGAAGATGAGATACATTTTTCTATTTTACAGGGATTGTCATCCACATTTGAGTCCGGATTTTCAAAATAATTTCTCTGATCATAAGAGTATTTCCACAAGATTCGCAACTAGTACACTTGCACGTTGGTTTACCACAATTATTTATTACACGAGATACAAGAAGTGCAGCCTGGCGTGGCGGGCTATGCAAGAGGTATTTGCGATCCTGCGAAAGAAAGTGAAAAAAGTGCTGTGAGTCATGATTGCATATATATTCTGAACGTGTTCCTCTGTTCGCAGCGTATGACAATAATAAATAATCCAAGAGCATCCAATTTCTTAGAAAAAATCAACACAATGTCACTTAGATCGATGTTTGATTCTCTATGAATAGAATTGAAGGAAAAGATATAATAAATCACGAATAATGCAGAAGTAAGAACTGACAGGTAATCAACCAAAACCTGATAAATTTATTCAGATAAAAAAGAGAGACATAAAACATTAAGAAATACACAGGGTTGATATTTTGCATATTTGCAGATGGCGCATTAGAGAACATTTTCAAACCTGGAGGATTTGGTCACTATAATAAACATTTTTCGGAACATTTTACGCTCTCGGCCACTGTGGAAAACCAACATCGGTAAAAGACGAACGCCAAACTACACCATGACCCTAATTTTGTGTCTAATATAACATCGTCGCAATAGATTTCAAACAACGTATTAAATTCACAACATCCTCGTCTCATCAAGCACTTGACTTAGTCCGTGGCTGATGAAAAAAAAAACCGGTGCACCCGAGAAAAAGTTTTTAAAACCCACAACATTGTTTCCCGTATGCGTGTTTAGTAGCAATGTATCAGGTCATGAGTATTTATGGGAGAAAGTGAGCCAATAATAATGATGACGATAATAATAAATGTGGTATTGATCCCTGAAACCGGAGATTTGTCAAATCCAAAGAACTACAGGCTCATAGCTTGTTTAAACACCAGCTACAAGCTATTCACTGGCATCCTCAAAGAGAAGATATTAACATCTATCGAGCCGGTATGGAGTGCAATAGTT
>JAABKJ010014428.1:0-10110 GCA_011634705.1 Andricus grossulariae
TGAAAAGCCCCTTCATGGTAAATTCTACAGCATCATACGTAGAGAAGAGCTCTCGATGGGTCTGTCCAACATGTTTCACAAGTCTACTGGATTCAGATCGGAGACTGAGGGATTTCTTTTTTGTCTGTCAAGACGACATTACAAACACCTTAGTTTACCGTCCGCGCATAATAAATGTACCTGTAAGCCCTACCAATTGCCGAGCGTGCAAGCAAGAGCCAGAAACACTTGGACATGTTCTCAGTGGATGCTCAAAGTATACATGCTACGGGTACATAGAAGGACACAATGCGGAACTAAAAGTGTTATATTACCATCTTCGGCGCTTCTATGGTGTTGATCTAATGCCCGCCTTGCCATGCGCCCAGGGGGAACTCGAGTCTGTCGTGGAGAATGATCATCAATGAGAAATTCTCATTCTCCACCACTCAACTTATCAGTGCTACAAAGCCTGATATTGTCCTCCAAGATCTGGAGACGAAGATAATTTACGTGATTGAATTCTCGGCACCAGCCGATGGTACAGGAGGAGCAGGAGTGGATGACGTACACGTTCCGCTTGTGTCGGGATTGCTTGCTTTAAGGATCTATGATCGTAGTTTCTGCAGCCTACAACTTCTCATAATTATATATTTGATAGTGAACTATGGGACAGCTATCTCGAATATTCAAACGTAGTATTTGTGGATATTGAAAAGGAGATATTAGCTATTATTATCTGAGATATTGAACTTGAATATCCTAGATACTAATTTGAAAGGAGATTTTAGCTGTTAATATCTAAGATATTGAACTTGAATATCCTAGATATTAATCTGAAAAGGAGATATTAGCTGTTAATATCTATGATTTTAAACTTGAATATACTAGATATTAATCTTGAATAATTCCAGATCTTAAACTGGAATATCTTTAATATTTTTATTCATTATCTAAGATAGTACAACCGAGTATTGCGCACAGTTACGGGATAGAACAGCAGTGGTATGTATTTTATTATTAGAGTATCGATGAATTTAGATTATATGTTGTAGGGTCTCATTCATACGTTCTAACCATTCCATCGTAGGTTTGCTTCTGGGTACGCTGCTATTTACTTTACCTTGACATACTTTTTTCGTCAGTTACTCATCTTTCATTATCCCAACATGTCCAAACCATCTCAAGTAATTTCTTTCACATTTGTCATCCAGTGTCTCCTCTACACTACATTCTATGATGATTCTCTCACTACTGACTTTGTCCATTAGCGTTTTACCGCATATATTGCGCAGGAATTTCATGCCAATCACGTTAATTTGACTCTTATCCTTTTCTTGGTAGGTCTGATGTATTTTTACTTCTGATAATGGATCATGCTCCGCCGATAACCTTCTTACTCTCGTTTATATTTATATTAGTGAACAGGCTATCAAGATATACGTACTTATAAACATGTGCTATTCTCTCATCATTTAGGACAATGTTGCATAATGCCTTTTTCACCTCTTCCTTAAAAGACCATAATTTTTGTTTTATTTATGTTAGTTTTGAGGCCCACGTTCTTCATGATTGTATTCAGTTTGTTCAGCATACTTTGCTAGTCTTCAATTGACTCTGCCATAACAAGCTTATCACTTGCGAACGCTAACCCACGCACCCTCACTGTCTATATTTAGCCATATTTTCCAGATAATACCGGTCAATATCTAGTTTTCTCCGTGAATAGATAAGGAAAACTCTTGTGTTTCGGAGATGTTCCAAATGTGCACATACACAGATGGGACACTCCCAACTGTGAACGTCGACATTTAGACGTGCGCAGATGGCGCCCTACCAACGGCTCACGTGCACAGATGGGACACTCCCAACTGTAAACGTGCACAGATGGGAAACTCCCAACTGTGCACGTCTCCATTAATACGATCAGATTTTCAAACTACAAGTCCACGTGCATAGATTGGATACTCCCAACTGTGCACGTCTCAATTAGGACGATCACATTTTCAACCGATAAGCCCACTTGCTGGGTTGGGACACTCCCATCTATGTACGTCTCAATTACTACGATCAGATTTTCAACTTGCAAGTCCATCTGCATAGATGGTAACCCTCCCAAATGGGCACGTCTCAATTAAAACGATCAGATTTTTAACTCACAAGTTCACGTGCACAGATGGAACCCTCCTGACTGTAAAAATCTCAATTAATACGGTCAGATTTTCAACTCACAAGTCCACATGCACAAATTTTACCCTCCCAACTGTGCACGTCGCAATTAAGTCGCTCATATTTTCAACTCTCAAGTCCACGTTCGTAGAAAGTACGCTCCCAACTGTGCATGTCGCAATTAATACGCTCATATTGTCAACTTACAAGTACACGTTCACAGATGGGATATCTCCAACTGTGCATGTCTCAATTAATACAATCAGATTTTCTATCTTTGCACATGGGCTTGTCAGTTGACAATCTGATCGTATTAATCGAGTCGTGCGCACTTGGAAGTGTCCTATCTGTGCACGTGAACCGTTGGTAGGGTACCATCTATGCACGTCGAAATTGATACGTTCACAGATGGGCCGGTGCAAAGTTGTGCCATCGGTCATCGACGTGCACAGTTGCTCTGTGCACAAAAGTTCGATACAAATAGCCCCTTTTCCATCTCTATTTGTGCCAAAAGAATCTGGCCACATTCTTCTTTTAAAATTATAATTGTGAAATTGAAAAGATTTTTTATACATAAATCCTGTTAAGTTGAATTATTTGAATTTAAAATTGATTCAAAATAATAATCGGTCAATTCTTATATATACATGAAAATTCAATACTTTCACTTACAAATGAAATTATTTGTAAATACAATAATTTACATTGTAATGTTCAAAGTTGAAATTTATCACTCTGAAATTTTAGCGATTCAAGGCTTTCTATTTAAAAAAATCAGTTTTAAATAGTTCATTTCTAATAAATGATTTATAATTACTCATTTTAAATGAACATACAAATATTGCTAAATATTAAAAAATGGTTCTCTTGTTTGATTAAAAAATGTACAATTTAATGGGTTAAAAATGGAATATTTTAGATTAAAAAAATTTAAACAGGATTTTAAATTAAATAAAAGCGTTTAATTATGAATCTATAAATTAGAAATTATTTAAAAATTGGAAACAGTTTATAAAGTTTTAAACGGACGTTTGAATTTGTTTAACTACTGGGGCTTTCGAATAGAAAAAGTTGAATTTTCAACGTTAAAATCTGTAAGTTGTTTAATTTTGAACAGATTCCGAATCATCTCATAAAATCATTCATTGTCCCACTTTTAACACTCGAACTGCAGTTCAGGCTTAAAAATAATTTATTTATTTTTACAATTGATTAACCTAAAATTTTTTGATCTACAACTTTTTAATTCAAACGCTTTTAAGTTTTAATTGTTCAAGATTTAAAATTGCATAGGGTTTTCTTCTAAAAATTTATAAAATTCTAAGCAGAAAATAAATTTAATGCCATTTCTTGGTTTTCCCATTGAAAAAAAAAATCCCGGTCATTTCCCGGTTTACTAGGCCAGCGACCACCCTCAGCCACTTAAAATTAAAACCTACATTATTAGTCAATCTTAAGGGCACTTTTTAAGAGTTTTAAAGAAATTGAAATTCGAAATACGCATAAGTGTGTAGACCAAGCAAAATTTAAAAGATTAGAAGTTGAAAAATTTAAGGTTTCAAGTTTACAAATTTTCAAATAAAAAATGACGCTGTTTCAAACTTACTTAGGAATTGTTTCATTTACAACGTTCCATGCTTGATACTGTTAAATATTAAATTAAATTCATGTTTTTATTGCAAATCTTATATATTTTTAACAGAAAGAGGTTTTTATTCACTTACTATAAATTTATAAACTTGCTACTTAATAGTTAGTTATAAATCGGGCGAGGAGCCCATGGAGAGCTCCCCTGGTGCTCAAGCTATACAGCCTATTGGGCCACATGCTAATTAATAAGATGTTATAAAGTTTTATGCGCATTTGTTGAACTAGAAAATGCGTTTGACAAGATGGATAGAAGTAAACTTTGGGATGTCCTGTAAGAGAATGGAGTCAATGGATTACTCTTACAAGCAATACAAAAATATATGCCGGTAGCAAAGCGGGTGTAAGGGTTAATGGGAAACTGAGTGACTAGTTCGAAATTGTTCAAAGTGTTAGACAAGGATGCGTTAAGTCCTCATGGCTATTTATTATATTCATGGACAAGATTCTAAGAATGACTCTCTTCGACGAAGAAGGTGCGGATCTCGGGACAGTGAATGTACGTGGCTTAGTTTTCACAGATGATAAGGTTGTCATGGTAGAGTCAATCGAAGACTTGTAAAGAAAGTTGAGCAAACTGAATACAAGCAAGAAGAAAATGGTCCTCAAAATTAACGTAAATAAAACAAAAATTATGGTGTTTGAAGGAAAGGGTGACAAAACAATGTGCAACATTGTCCTAAATAATGAGAGAATAGAACAAGTTGATAAGTACGTATACCTTGGTAGCCTATTCACTAGTGACGGAAAGACAGATGAAGAGTTAGATAGGCGTATAAACGAGGGTAAGAAGGTTATCGGTAGATCAGGGCCCATTATCAGAAGTAAAAATAAATCAAGTAAAGCTAAAGGGCAATACAGAATTCAATATTTATACCGATTGTGCGGTACGGTAGTGAGACCTGGACCTATCAAGAAAAGGATAAGAGTAAAATTAACGTGATTAACATGAAATTCCCGCGCATGATATGCGGCAAAACACTGATGGACAAAATAAGTAATGAGATAATCCTCAAAGAATGTTGTGCAGAGGTGATGCTAGTTGACATATGTGAAATAAACACAGAAAGAACTGAAGTTTCTATTAGGACCAATTTTTGGTTCCAAAGGAGCTGCAACAAAAAGGAACCTCTCTTGCTGAAAAGGAACCCCAAATGTTTATGGTGTACATTTAGCTCTGTAATTCGCATTAAATAATATTGCACTGGGAAAAATGTAATGAAGAAACTAAAATTATAGAGATTAGTCATTCTTGAAAGGAAGATAGTGCACATGAAATATGACAGTTTTTTAAGGTTATGTTGATAATCCGACATTTTCATCTGCGCATGTACCAAAAAAGTGCAATGCTATTTAAAAGGATATAATATACACTTTCCCTCATTTTTTTCTGTGAATTCTCTGAGTAAATTTTTCACTGATTCACATTTAGAGATTATGTATAATATTATACTTTCATTCAGGTAAAATTTGTACTGGAAAAGAAAAATACGAAAAAATATATTATGGTTGGCCCTAATAAGTATAAAAAAAAACATATACCCAATAACCAAAAAGTGGGGAATGGCGCGCATGCAGGGCATGTACAAAAATAGAAATCAATACATACTGGCGGCTTAATATTACACCCTGGTACAGTGAATCTTGACAGGTTAAAAAGATACTTTATGTTTCCGGTTTTATTTTGAATTGAAATATACACGGAAAAAAGTGGATAGTCAGATTCACTTTCATGCATTGTTAACTTGAACTTTACTTGTTCGCATTGTATAAGAAACAATTTAAATAGTTTTTCATACTGAATAAAATAGTGATCGCAAAATATACAAGACCCAAAGTCAGCAATAGTACTACAAATTGTAAAAAGAAAGATTACTAAAACAAGCAGCTTCAATAACCACTTGAAATAGTACAGTTGAACATGTAATCTCTTATAATAACTAGTTTGCATAGTAAGTAAAGAATTGCGAGTTCGACTTTTGCAAGTGAGTTCGATCTCCTTTTTCGCATTGCAATAAGCACTGCGCGAGATAATCAGCCTTACTATTTGAAATGGTAAGTAAATAAGTTCAGTGGAATAATTAGAAACGTGCAGGCCCCCTCCGCAAAATTTTTTAGGAGGCCCGTTTGAAATTAAAAAAGAAGGCCGATTTATAACTTGCTTATGAGTAAGACAACAGATTTTCTCTTCTCAATCTAGAAGATAGACGCATCCAGCCCCCGGCGACAAAGCGGGGTTTCGCTTTACAGCAGTTACGCTACTGACATTTTACACAACGAACTTGTCGAAAATTATTTTATAATGTTTTCTTTTTTATACTTCAATAATTCTTGTTTGTTTGGTACAAAATTTTCAAAATTAAAAAATATTCTGAAGAATTATATATATATAAATACTTCCTTTTACATTGTTACTACTACTCTCTAAATCTGAATTAGTGAAAATTTCAGTAGTTAAATTAGTGAATGTATGGTTCACTAACAAAATAGTAATATTTTGAGGTTTTACTTTTGAAATATTAAGTATTTCACTAATCAAATAGTATAAGTTTTACTGATTTCAATTAGTAAACATGGTTGACTATTATTTAGTAACTTCGCTTTACTAATTCACTAGTAACCTAGCGCGATCACTCACGAATTCTGAAGAAATCAGAAATCAGAAAGAAATCAGAAGTCATTTCCTTACATATAGCTTTCCGCGCCACTTGGTGCCACGCTAGTTGAGGTTATGCATTTTGTCATAGCGAAGTTACGAAGTGTTCAATTGTAGTTAATAAGTTTATTAATGAAACGATTTTTACTACTGATATTGAGTGAGTACAATGATCAAATATATTATACAGTAATTTAATGATTAAATTGAATGATATTAGGATATGATATTATAATTATTATGATATTTATCATACATAATTTAATTTGGAGGTTACGTTAATCAAAACGAAACATTTAATTCCAGTCATACAAAAACCGTTTGAAATACACAGAATGAATTATATTAATAATGTCTTTTACTTTAGTTATTATTAGGTGGATCATTGTAGTTCTCCAGCGAAAATGTCCAAATGCTTCGACGAGACTAAAAAACTCACCGCACAGGAGTTGGCAAATGAGTCATGCCACTGCAGGGACACGAACTATTAATTGCTTAGTGGAATTTTACTAGTTTCATAAGTGGACAATTTCTATTAATTAAATTAGTAGTTTTCTACTAATCGTTAGTGACCGACTTGTCACTAATTGAATTAGTGAAATTTCGCTAATTCAGATTTAGAGAGTATGGAATTTTCTGCTTATGATATTTTTAATTTCTTCCAACACTAAAAATGAATAGGATCGTACTTGATTAAGCCACCCTGGTTCAAATATTATATATTTGGAAGAATTTCTTTTAGAAGAATAATGCACTGTTTTCCAAAATATTATTTTTTGATACAATAATTAAAAAATAATAAATGAAGTCTAAAAAGTGTATCGTAAGACCTAATAAGAAGGAACGCATGAATTAAAAAATCATGTTTAATGAAATTTTAGTTAAAATTTGTTTCCAATTTTAACGTAGTAATAATTTTGACAACGTTTTTACATGGATATTTGCAGAAATTACTATCATTTCATGGGAAAAATATTTTTGCAGATTTGCAGCCACAACAAAATCTACCATATTACTGTGATGTCCAGAGCTTTATTTTTAATTTCTCGGAACCGAATAATTTTTGTTGTATCAAACCGTTTTTATTCTAATTCAGAATCCCCATGTCTCGGGAGAAAAATTTTATTTTTGCAAAAAATTTAAATTTGAATCACTATTCAACGTTGGTCTCATCTTAAAATAGTTATTTCGATGTTTGCATTTGATATATTATTACGTTGTTTAAACTATTTTTTATTTATATATCAGTTACGTAAATGAATGTTGCGTTTTCAATAAAGTGAGATGATTATAAAATAAAAGTACAAATTCAGAAAATTGCCTTCGAAAATAGTTTTTAAACTTTTAATTTTCAATAATACAAAATAGGTACTTTTTAAAAATTTAATTCACATAATTTCATAATAATACATATAAATTACTAAAATAATATATTTTATGTGTGAGTTAATACTTCTAAGCAAAATATTTTTCCCAAGCTCGTTACAAAATAATACATAGATATTTTTGGTAAGAAATTAATTATTTATTATAGATAAATTATATGTAAACCTTTTTAAATCTACCTATTAATATATAATATATATGAAAAAAATACTGACAAAACAGAGCACGACACATATTACATTTCTTAGGTGGCCACGTTTTCTCAGAGAAACCGCTTGACCGAGAGCTTGTCAAAAAAATCTAAGCGGTTCCGTAGCTAACTTGACTAATGCGTGCGCTAGATTTAGGTTTTAGGACAGGTGTAAGAATAATCGTAAATCAAGTGCAGTAATCATATATAAAATACTTTTTTTCTCTTATAATTTATAAATCGTGTGTAGAATGCGTAAAGCTCATATATATATGTACATATATGCGCTACAATGTGAAATCGGCAAAGTTACTTTACACACTACACGAATAGTAACTCTTTATCTCGCTGAGTGTGACGGTTACCACGTGGTGCATTGCATCCTACTATTTGAAATTGTTTAGCCTACTCTTTTAAAAAGTCAGTTTAACTTACCTGAACACAAAATAGTAATTTTAACAAAATTCACCGACGAAAAGCTGCGCTTCAATTTAAAATATTTAAAGCTAATGGTTTAGAGAGCTCTTCTAACGATCCACTTTTTTCCGTGTAGGTGAAAATTTTAGAAAGGTTATCATAGTTGGTACATATTTACATGTGAATACATACGACTTTACGGAAAAAAATATTCTAAACATAAAAGTAGGTTATAAATGTATAAATAATAATATTTTTCAAGTGTAGAACACATACGCGAATTTATGTTTCATCCTCTTGTCGGTACAATATGAAATTGAAAGGTCGTCAAGCGACAAAAGGATTAAAAATAATTGCGCAAATGCATTTCACATTTGAAAAATATTGCTATTCATATATGTAAAACTTACTTTTACGTTCAGAATACTTTTTCCAACAAGTCACTTATATTTACATGTAAATATGTACCAACTGTGCTAACCTTCCTGACATTTGTATCTATTCTATCATGACCGTCACGTCATGCTAAAATACTTTTCCCGAGAAAATTGAATGATGTAAGTAATGAGTATTTTAAAATAAATTTCGCTATTTGAGCGATTCCAATTTCAAAGAAAACGTAAAAGATAAGCGAAAACATTCGAAGCGTAATCAGACAATTTCTTTAGTCTCGTCTACCGTAACGTAACCATAAATACTTTAATGCAATAGACGTTACTAAGAATTAAAATTAATTAATAATCAAAAATAAAAAAGGCTATGTGTTTTTAATGGAATAATTGGAATAAAATTTACATTCTCATCAGATTGGATTGAGATTTGGCACACGTCTTCTTTTTAGGGTATAAAAAGAACGAAAAAGTTCATTAACTAGCCATTTATGACTAACGGTTCCGGTTTTATCCATCCAAATTACTATTTAAGAAATCAAAAATACCATTTGCAGGAAAACTTTAAGAGACATGGCACACCGTAATACTGAAACTAAATTCACATTCACAATTTCAAGTAATATTATGCCATTCTGAAACAGTAAAAACTTTGCCACGTCTTGAATACGGAAAAACTATTTGCTAAATAATTGCAAAAAGTGGACTTGGCGTAATGAAAGAGAATGTCAGATTTTCAAGGTTGCCAGACATCCTTTAAAGTTAAAACTAGAAATTGTAATAAAAAAACAGTGTGTGGCAGTGAGGCCACACGACAGAAGTGAAACTTTGATGGATTAACTTTGAAATTTTTCTCGAGGAATCATCATGAGTTTTGAGAAGATCGCATAGTACGAGAGTGCAAAGAGAGAGGGTGGGGATATCGAAGAGAAGACCTTGGACCTATTGCGAATCAGTGTCTGCAGAAAGTGGGATTTTTCGGCCCCCACCACTTTCCCATCTGGGAGAATACATACAAGCGTAGCGTCGTTGAGTCGGCCAGCCTCGTGTAAAGCCGAAAATGCACGAGGCACGAGCACGAAGCCGAGCTCGCCCGAGGCTCGACCCCGACTTCACGATTCGCTTTCAGCGGCAATTAGGAGGTTTGAGTCGATTTCTGTTTGCGAAAATTGACACCTTGAAGAAAGACTTAAAAACATATAATGAAGTCTTAAGATATTTAATGATTATGTTTTTCAGGAATTATTGTGGAATGTTTTAGACTATCCGATTCTGCA
>JAABKJ010014429.1:0-10110 GCA_011634705.1 Andricus grossulariae
CCTCGGATTCGTATTCAGCGCGTCAAAATACATAAGGATAAAGTGGTCTTGTCAAATAGTCCTCACCTTTTTTTTTTAAACCAGTGATAATCGATAATACTGGAGATTGGACAATTTACTAGTTAGTTGCGCAATAGTGTATAAGAAGTACTTTTTCCTTATTGAGTCTCTTTTTAATTACAATAATTTAATCTGAAGATTTAAGCGCCACGTTCTTGTGGGATGGACTCTACCTGATTGTTGAACGCCCGCCCGCTTATGAATTCTAAGAATTTCAATATCTACAGATGTCCTTCCTAGAATTTGAAAATTCACAGAATTCATTATGGGGCAGTTGTTTATGACTCATGCAATCCTGACGAAGCCTGAGCGCGCAGTCCCATTGAGGTAGATTAGTAGAATAGTTGAATAGTTTGGACCAATGATGTGATTGTTAGAGTTTGTGCGATACACTAATTGGTCAAAACCATTCCACTTTTCTACTAATCTACCTCCATGTCCTCCATGGGACTGCGCTCTGAGGCCCTTGAGTTCAGTTGACTCGAATAATCCAAGTTAAACGTTTACCTACTTAATCATGGATATCGGGAAATGTACCACTTTGAGTTTGAGTGATAAAGTTAAAGTGATCCAAGAAGTCAAAAAAGGTATGAAGAAAAGAAAAGATATTGTAGCAGCATTCGGGATTCCACCAAACACTTTGTCTACGATTATAAAGAACAAAGATGAAATTATTACTGCCGCTGAAAACTCTTCATTTCAACCTGATTGGAAACGAATAAAGCTTCCTTCTTTTCCAAACCTGCGAAAGTGTACTCTGAATTGGATAAGACGTGCTCGGGCCGAAAACGTTCCTATTTCAAAGCGATAGAAAGCTGAACAATTTCCTAGTGTTTACTAGTTAGAAATCCCGATATTTCTAATATTGTACTTAGTAGAAGTTCGACTGTATATAGACTGGGGTTTGCCACGTCGTGCAATAAAAAATATAAATATAAATATATATATATAAAATACACACGAAAACAGATACATAAATCTTGACAATTTCATGATTTCATTTCTACCATCAATGGACCAGAATTTTTGTCGTGAATTGTAAAGAGTAGTTTGTACTCCAGCGTGATAAGAATTAAAATGATAATGTCTAATGATTAAATCTGTTAAGAAATTTGACTTGGGTAAGAGTATAGGGTGTCGTTGGTCGAATGAAAGTTCCGAATTTTTCAAACGACCTCCGACACACAACAGTCCATCTTCACATAAACATGGATTCCGATTAGGGCAAAAAATCTTCCTGACTTGACCAATGAGGTCCTTCAAAACATAGTTTTTTTTTAGGAATTCATCGGGGTAATTTACCTCTTGATGATTCGTCTGCGGGATTATATTTTGAGCGAACGTGACGCCACTCACCGATATTTGTGTTGGCTTGTATTTCAGAAGCTCTATTCGACACGAAAGTCTTTAATGTATTGATACTTGCTCGTAACCAGTGCAAAACAATTTCTGAATCTGTTCAACAATTGAATGCATCGATTTTTAACACAATGAGAATTCTGAACCTTTTCAATCAATCAATCAAGGTATGGTTAGATTTTTTAAAAGAGCATTTTCATTTTCTTCTGAACTCCCTCCACAATATATTTTAGAACCGGTCTAGGCGACACGTAGCATAAGAGACGTTCGCCATTCTTTCGGCCTCCCTCAGCCAAAGTTGTATCGTCTTGGAAACTAAAAGACAAAATAAAGAATACCCTCACTGTAAAAAGGGTGATAAAGTGAACTCATTACCCTCATCCTGTTATGAATTGCCGATCCTGCCAGGATAGTGGCAAACGATCCTTTAAAGAATTAGCTACGGCAATACAAGGAATAAAAAGGCCTTATCTTTGATTCGAACCTCGAATACGATCTTGAGAACTACGGTTCTCCCAGGAAGGATACCGGAGTTCTTTACCAAAAGTTCGTAAAACAAGGAACCTGTAAGGTATTGGGTAAAATTAAGAGCTGAATTAAGTACGCCTCATTCTACGTAAACCAGATTACCAGAAAGTTCAGTGATGAGAATTTTGGGTACGCAACAAACCACACTAAAATTCTTGAACCTATGAAACAGTACAGTAAGACTCAGGAAAAGACGAGGAAAGAAAAGCAGCATAGCAGCAATCTAGTCAAAACAGCCAAGTTGGAGATACGTTACCGAACACATCCGAGCAGACTAGGACTACGCAGACAGCTACCACCTCCCTTTTGCAGCTGTCGCCGGCAGAAACAACAAAGCTAGTAGTTATGAATTAGATAGAGTTTGTCTTCTTTTCAGTCGTTAAACAAATAATTTTAAGTATGCAAAGTTAAGGTGAAGTGAAAGTGGAATTAATGTGAAGCAAAGATAGGAAAAAAATAAAATAAAAATTTTTATGTAGGGAACCGTTGGTATACTACGCGTGCTCGCTAGCTCTGCCACCGTTAATAAAAAGAAACTTGAATTCGAATTAACCTTGTCTGTACTCCATATAGACGGATTGTACAAGTGAGGATTATAAAAAATTTAACAACACGAAAATAGTAACGCGGTCGCGACACCATTTACACCTGACGCTAGGAATTAGAAAAAGGTATACACGCTGGCGTTTCATGCCTATAGAGAAAACTTATCCACAAATTACGATACGCAATCCAAGATCGACAGTTCAGACAACATTTTTCCGAATACCCATACTCTAGATCGGACAACATGAGCTTACTCACTGCCGACGATAAACACGACCTAATCCTGTCTAGAATGGCAGTTTTGGAGGATGTAGTATCGAAACTTACTGTCGAAGATGGCAGCAGAGTTGACGAAATTTTTCAATTAACACAAAGATTGGACATCCCGGCGAAAGTAGAAACAGACACGGATGGAGGTATTATCACTTCCGATAATGATGAGGAATATGAAATAGAATCAGCTAATCATCGGAAAATAAAAAATTACGTGGAAATAAACGATTAGACTGAGGAGAGCAACGCGGACGAAGAAACAAACGCGGAAGGAAACAAGAATGAGAACAGCGCGGAGGAATCACGCGAACAATAAGAAAATCGACCCCTCGTGCCAATAAGATCGCCTAATGCCATCCCTACCAATGTCATTGAAAGTAACATGGACGAATGACGTGAAACTGGGAGACTGCCGAGAGCTCCACCCCGCGTGGCTCTGAGACGGCCCCCTTCTGGTACTATTCCCGCTAAGGAAATTACAAGAACCATAGAGATTCTAACCGGGCAGGATGAACTGGGGGTAGGAGACTTTATACGACGGGTAAAAAGCAGAGTCTTCAGAGCGTGGGATTTTTCGGCACCCACCACTTTCCCATCTTGGAGAACACATGCAAGCGTAGCGTCGACGACCCCAGCGTGAAAAAAATTGTTATAAATAATAAAATATTAAACATTTTTACTTAAACATTTCTTTGTATCTTTTTGAATACTCATTTCAAAAGATCATATCGTTTATATATCTGAATATTGAATTTAAATAAACAAAAAAATGGTTGAAATTTCATAAATTTGAAAAATGACAATTTTCATAAAAAAATTCATAACTTTTCTTTTCCTCGATAGAATTAGCTAAAAATGTAACTAAGGCCTCTCCTAATCTATTGGTACAAGAAAAAAGTTAGTGTGAAAGAAGTTCTTTCAAACAAGGTATTTATTCCGGGAAATGAAAGTGGGAATTTCATGAAAAATTGAACTACGTGTTTTTGCCAAAATAACATAAATTTATTATAAAAAAAGGTCAAAAACATTAAAAGCCCAAAGGGTAGCAGCTGCAGCTGCCCCGAGAGAAGAGAAGAGAGGGGGAGAGAAAAAGAGATAGAGAGGTAGATATGAAGATATGAAGTAGATATGTTATATATATATTAACCCATTGACGACCCAGAACTACAATTTTTTAACTTATGTTCAAGCCTCATTCTCATGACTGAAAAAGAGAAATTTTCAAACGACAACTATGTTTGCTGGTAGTTTTGGGTATGCTCCTCAAGAATACGTGGTCAGACTGGAGTTCGGTCCAGTAGGAAATCCAATATGGCGCCAAATTTGGAGAAATCTACCAAAAAATCGGGATATTTTTTTTCATAATTTTTTTCGATCCAAAAGAGTATTGGGACTCGATCTTAACTATGATCAACGGTGAACGGAATTGCTGAACTGCAAGAAAAAACTTGTCTCACCGATCTCGAATAGCCATACTCTTCGCAAAATGGCAGATCCAAAATAAAGGACATGAAATTTTGGAAACTCTACGATTTTCGCACAACTCTGTACTTGGGGGTTTCGGGGACGCTGATTATGAATTTGATATCAAATTTTTGAAATTTAAAATGGCGGACCCAATATGGCGGACATCGAATTTTGGAAACTCTACGATTTTCGCACAACTCTGTACTCGGGATTTTTTGCGGTCGCTGATTATGAATTTGACATCGAATTTTCGAAATTCAAAATGGCACACACAATATGGCGAACATCAGTGAGACAAGTTTTATCTTGCAGTTCAACTATTCCGATCACCGTTTATCATAGTTAGAATCGAGTCCCAGTACACTTTTCGCTAAAAAAAATGATGAAAAACAAAAATTCTCGAATTTTTGGTACTTTCCTCCAAATATGGCGCCATATTGGATTTTCTACTGAATCAGACTCAATTCTGACCATGGATTCTTGAAGAGCATACCCAAAACTACAAGGAAACATGGTTTTCGTTTGGAAATTTCTCTTTTTCCGTATAAAAACTATGAATTTCAAACAACTAATCATTGAAAATCACACGAAAATGGCTTTTGTTCATTAATTTGTTTAAAACATTATGAACAATGTTATTACCTACTCTAACCAACTGGAAATTATTGCTACATAGTTATCACACTGACTTAGGCTCTTCATCAGTCACCGATCTCCCAGACGAAGTACTCCCACAAGTGCGTAAGAATATTGATGATGTAGTCCAGTATCTAATGATACCAGAGATGATGATACTGCGGGCCTCAGAAACTGCTATCAATGAGCAGAAATCGGTGCCGCTTCCGGAATTAGTAGCTACACCTAGTCATAAGAACATTGAGTAGCAACGGCCTTCGCCGTAACGACCAGGGAAAACTGCTGATGTCGCGCTGGGAAGGAAGGGGGGGGGAGGGTATCAGCAAGGTACCGGGTTACTATGATACACTCGTCCCCAGTCGCGCTCTACCAGAGACTGCCATCTTGGTTACCAGCGGCGTATCTAGGGATAACAGCGCCCATGGCAATAATTGAAAATTGTACGCCCCTGTGCAAAACACCTACCACTGATTTTCCGGTTTTTTTTTTCATATAAGTTTAACTTTAAAGTAAACAGATAATTTTGGCAGAATTTGAAATAAGTATCATTTGCGGTAAATGGTAAAATTCTTCAGGTGCATTCAGAGGTTATGTTATTCATATTTCTTCTACATTACAAGAATAAGAAGTTATCTATTTTTTATAATTTAAATTATCTGTAGCCCAAATTACATTATTCTCAAACTAATTTCATTAGTTTATAAATTGTACAATTTCTTTGTCCTTTACTTGCATCTTCGCTCGTGGCATTTACTTCATTTCAAATATACTTCATTCTCGCGGGATCACTTATCTAATATGGTTGTCTCTGGTAAAGTTGCTTCCTACTGGCTAACTTTTTTTAGTTGCGCGTGGCTAGTCCGTGTATTCTTAGGGTACCTTTTCACGAAGGCCCGTTTTGCAGGGCTCGGAACTGCTCAAGCTTAAAAAAATAGTAAAAAAAATATGATTTTTCTACAAACTAGGTTCTTTTTCAACCAAATTGTTAAGTTTTTACGCCAAAAAGACCAATTTTTACAAAACAGTTGAATTTTCAACTAGTAAATATGGATTTTTAACAAAAGAGTTATCTTTCAACCAAATAATTGAGTTTTCTACCAAAGCAGGGGAATATTCAACACAAAAAGACGAATTTTCAACAAAATAAGTACATTTGTAACCAAAAAGATGAATGTTCGAATAAAATTATGTATTTTTAAACAAAAGGGCGAGTTTCAATCAAGAAGATTAATTTCCTACCATAAAAAACGAATTGTCAACGAAAATGATGAATCTGCAACAAAAAATGAAATTTGAACAAAAATTGTTCAAATTTTAACCGAATTTTCAACCAAAGAAGATAAATGCTCATCGTAAAATATAATACATAGTTCGATATTTAAACAAAAAAAGATTTAAATTTTGAATAAAGAAATAGTAATTTTAGCTAAATTGTAATTTTGATCAGCATTCAGAACAATTCAATTGATAGTTCTTTTTATACATTTGACATACGAGCTAATTATTATTTTATGGTTATTCTCTAATTTCCCCGGCTCTAAAGTGCCAAATTTACTGGAAAAATTTGAATTTTTACATTTTTCACAACTTCCCTAAAAATTAAATTGATCAAAAGTGTCGTGTCGATTAATCAATTAATTTATTTCGTCATATCGGGCAAAAAATGTAACCAAAAGCAACCTTTTCATAAAATAAGTAACTTTTTAGTAACCGCGGGTCAAAAAAGTAACTAAGTTACTAAAAAGTAACCCGTTCCGAGCCCTGGTTTTGAATTATTCCGAGAATTAATATTTTTCATACGATTAATTTCTAGTTAAATTTTTGGTCTATGGCAAATCTGGTTGGTCGAGAACCTACATGCGAACTCGATGTGTCAAATTAATTCAGTGATTAATCTAAAAACGGGCATCCGTGAAAAATCACCCTTAGATCATGGCTAGCCCGGTGCCACTTAATGGGAGGTCTGCAGAGAAAAAGCAGGACGAGAGTTGACCTTGGCCACCAGGCGAAGTGACGGCGCTGTTTACCTATAGGGCCGACTTGCTACGAAATAAATGCACGATGAAAAACAGAAAAATGATATCTTTCAATAATTCTATTATGCTTTTTTTCGTTTTTTGCAGGAAGAATAAGGTTAAATAGTTTTAGCATCGAATGAGGAAAAATAAATGACAAAATAGTGTACAAATTTCAAAATAAATAAGATTAAAGACATTTAAAATGGCGGGAAATTAAACAAAAATGTTGATAAAATAAGTTGTGAAAATTTAAATATTGTTAGTATTATTTATTGTGCTATTACAACAAACAATATTAATTATTTTTAACAAATCCTGTAAGGTTTTCAAATAAGTAATGCAAGTAAATATAAATAAAACTATCATTAGAGGATTTTGCATAGAAAATAAGTAATTGATTCCGCATTAGTATGTATATAAAGTATATTTTTGGTAAAAAACAAACAATAACGTTTAAATTTGATATCGAAACGAATAACATTAACAATATTATCATTTATACAAATTATTTTAATTTTTTTTAATTTCGTGCACTTTTCAATTTATTCAATCGCATTTATTTTGAAATCTTTATACTATTTTATGTTTTATTTTTCCTTATAAGATGCTGAAACTATTTAAATTTATTCTTCCGACAAGAAAAAACGAAGAAAAGCACAGCTGAACTGTTAAAAAATATCACTTTTCTCATTTTCACCAGGGACTGAGAGTAAAAGGTTTTGATCACTTTGGGTTTTAAAACTTGAGCCGACGAAAATTGAATCGTTAGGTTTATCTCTCCTCAAGATCAGAAAATGTGTACTGCAGGGAGAAAGTGATTCCATCCAGAGTGGACGTTGCCTCCCATTCGAACACTCAGAAACGGATGGGTTGTGGCAGCAACGGGTGAACGTTTGAGTCCCGAGGAGGGTAGGCACAGAGGATCGTTTGTGTACTGATGAAAAAAAGTACCCAAGATTGCATCTTTGAAAGATCTAAACTTAGAGATTGCCGGAAGGTTTTACTCCTGATGAGAGCTTTACCGAAGATACTTTCAAACGATCCCGAAGGTAGTGGACTGCGATCCGAACGCGTTAGGCTTAGATCACACTTTCAGCTCTTTGGAGTTTAACTCTCAGTTCATGCAATATAATTCCCAACTCTGAGTTTCTGATATTGAAATTTGAATAAAAGCTACTTCATAGTAATTTAGCAATTTTCTACAAATGCGAAATTATATTGTACGCATGTTCAAAACATAACTAAATACTATTATTTATTAATGAGACGATAATACAGTAATTCATCAATTAATATAGAATACATTATTAAATTGATGAATTTATGAATAATCAATATTTGATTACAACTACAATTGAATATAAATTTCTTCATATTGATATAAATATTGAATAATATAAAATGAGTAACATTCAGAAATGTAAAATGTAAGATGAGTAACATTCAGAAATGCAAATAGAATTAAGTAAATCTTAAATATTGACCGATACTGATTCTTTAATCTTACCAAATTGAACCATTTTGCTGTAGAATCTCCTAATTTTTTTCAAAATTTAAGGATATATTTTGAAATCTTTTTCAATTTTCTCTTAAAGTTCATTTGTCAAAAATAATCATACAAATTTTTCTTGTTAATCTTGAGAAAATTCTTTTGCAATGCCTTCAAAATTGTCTAACCTTCTAATATTTTGAAAATTTTCAAATTTTCTGTAATTTTTTTCATAATCTGCAAAATTAAGAAAATTGTTCAAAGTCTTTCAGATTATTCTTTGACAATTTTAGAAATTTTTCGAAATGTTTTGCAATTACCAAATTCCTACAATATTTTATAATTTTATATTATTTTTGAATCGTTCCAAAACGTCTAAGCATCCCTTAAGCTTACTCAAATTTGTTATAAAATTATGCATTGTGGCAAAATTTTACTTTAAAATCGTTTACACTTTTTTTTTTGCATTTTTAGAAATGATTGCACATGTTTTGTATTGTTTTTAAATTTTTCCTTCGAATTGCTTGAGAAAAAAATCTTTTGAAAATTTCCCATGAATCCTAAAAAAAATATTTCATTCTCCTGAAATTTCATCACATTCATCACATTTTGAACTCTTAAAAACAGAAAAATATTATTTTGAAATTAAACCAGAACCATTTGAAAATTTTCCAGAAATCTTCAAAAAAATTTAATCTCAAAATATTTCCAAATTATTAAAAATCTTCTCATTTTTTTCGACTTCTTCAAAATAACTTTCTCCCATCATTTAGTTCTTATCTGTTTGAAAGTTTATAAAAAGTTTGGAAATTATAGTGTGGTAGAAAAATGTTGAGGACAGAATTATTTCCTAACATTAAACAATCATTTATAATTAAAATGTCCACTTCTATCAAAAATGTTTAGAAACATTTAGAAATAAATTTTATGATAAAGTACAATTACTTAGTAGGAAATTTCGATATGCAAAAGTCACGGTACAGAAAATTAAGAAATGTTTATTAATTAATAATAGTTATCTGTGATACAAGTGCGCAAAATAGGTGATTATACTCACACGAGTTAGCAATCACCTATGCGCACGTGTATCACTAGGGATAGGAAGTTTATGCATTTATTGTACCCCTAATTATGCGCATAAATTTTCCCATATTATGCATTAAAACCCCAAGATTATGCGCCATTATGCGGGTTTAAAAATCAATTTATCTTCTCCTCATCTTTGAAAAATGTGTTGTTTTTTATAAGGGGTAAACAATTAAGCTTTTTTCCTTTCATGAAAAAAATTTTTTGCAAGCTTATATGATAAACCATTCACAATTTTGCTGAAGGAAAGAGTTAAAACAACTTTTACTTTAAAAAAACGGTTTATTGAATTTTTATGAAGAAAGTAATGAGTGTTAATTAACAGAATCATAGCCTCAATACAATAAACTTAGTCCTCATCAGATCCTGGCAAAGAATATATCTAAAATCAATATTGAAAAAAATGAAACATGTATATACACATTCATTCTATGTACATTAAAAAAATAATAATATAAATTTAATTTACATTAAGATAGAAGTTGGTTTGAAACTAGCCAACTGAGCTAATACTCTCATGCTCAAACAGTCTTAATCCTCCTTATTCAGGTCATAGTCATTTGCATCATCACCAAAGTATAGAGAAACCATAATTTCTGCATTCTGGGGCATCAGGCGGCATCTCTTAGGAGACACAATATCACCATA
>JAABKJ010014430.1:0-10110 GCA_011634705.1 Andricus grossulariae
ATTCAGAGAATGGAGTAGATTTCAGAGAATACAAAAGACTTGGAGAAATTCAAAATAATTTATGGTGTACTGTAAAGTTTTGAAGATAATTGCAAAAAACTGCAAAAGAATTCAAAGGACCGCAAGTGATTTCTAAGAATTCGTTTGAATTCTACAGAATTAGAAATACTCGAAGAAAGTTAAAATAATTCAACGTGTAATCTAAAGGAAAAGATATTTTCTAAGAATCTCGTCTGTCAGTAGCCGTGTGAAGTTGCATCATTGATATTCACAACCTCCTGCAAATTTAAAATTACTCTTTTGCGCACACACCCGCATCAGTGACACATGGACTGTCGTCCATCTAACGCATGCTTCCGATTCGTTAAGCTTTATTAGTTGATTACTCATTAATTATTAACTCTAGAATGAATTTTTACTATTATTTTCGACTCCATTTTTTATGTGGAATTCAAAAATATAAAAATGTACCTTGAGAACTGGGACACCCTGTATAAATAAATTATTGTCCTCGAAAATGGCACAATTCGCTTAATGGAGAAATATTGTTTCGGTTGTACACAATATCTTCTTGTTCTTTAAAAGGATTACTTATAAAAGAAGGAATGTTTCGTAGGTACTTCGCTTATTATTTTCTGTTAGTTAACGATTTTAAGATAAACATGACAAGGTAAACCAATTAGCAAATGTGGTCTCAGTTCTAATCCCAAAAATAAATATGCTTTTTTGCGTTTGCGAGGAGTTTCGATATGGCTAAAAGCTCCATTTTTTCCACTTGCAAGGGTGCTCAGTACGAACTCGACTTTTTTTTGTGGATCCTAAATAAGTGTAACAAAACCCATTCCGATTCAGTAATTAATTATTATTCAACTGATCGTGATCATATAGGCGATGACAAAGATACAAACAGCGTCACAAAAAATTTATTTTCGCAATGGGTTCTCAAAAAGTTAAGATATTTGTATTTTAGTGCAATTTTCCGAACTTATCTGAACCTACTGTGCAATCAGTATTTAAAAAGAAAAACGTTTGTTTTTAAACATTTACCAACATCAGTTCCATAGTCACTTGCATAAGAGTATCATCAAAAAGTTTATTATAGGAATAATATTGTAATGTGAAAATTACTCACCATTGTCTGCTTCTGCACAGCCAATATCAGTCGATTGTTTAGTGCAGTTGTAGCAAACTCAACCTCCTCCAGTCTCTGAACAGTCAAGAATAGTATTTAAGTTACTATATAAGATAATTTCCATAAAATTTAATTTCTTATTCTTATGTTTCTTATTTTCAAAACAATTTAAAAATAAATCGTACGTACCTTAGCTTGTGTTTTCGGACTCTATAGGAAACATTATCAATAAAAAAAAAATAATTTAAAAGTAATGAACTTGGAAATCCGAATTAATTACAGATGATTAATGTCCAAATTGAACCAGATTGACGTAAGAGCTTAGTTCGAGATTTGAAAAGTTCACTTTGGAAATCCGAAGTAAAACTTGTTCAGAATGAATGCGGAAATCTGATTAGGGAGCGTTCACATATTACGTAACTTTATTTTCGACCTTTTTAACCCCCTCCCCTCCCCCATGTAACAGACCGTAACATTTCCTTCGGACACCTATCCACAGTTACGTATCATTTTTTGTATTATGTTTAAAAACATAAAGACGTTTTCTAAATCAAAAAAAGTTTTTTTAAGATGAAGTACTGTATATAAATAAATAAAACAATATTTTGATGTAACACTGAATGCTTTTCAAATATTTTATTAGTCACACAAATATTGAAATTACTTACAAGAAAATAAGTGTTATCAGATTGTTTTTAAACTTATATAAATATAAATGCTATAATATTCTTCAGAAAATTGGAAAAGATTTTTGAATATTTAAGATGTGTCAAAAACGAATCAAGAAGATTAAACAAAAATGTTATTTAACAGGTTTTTACAAAATATTAGGAAAAATTCTAGCCTTTTTAAAATATATTTAGGACTTTTAGAAATTGAAATTTTGAAAAATTATTCAAAATGTAAAATAAATTGGCTTGATATCTTCCAAATTTTCCTACGAATTTTAAGAAAATTGGAAAAGATTTTTGAATCTTCCCGATGTGTCAAAAAAAATGTAGAAGATTAAAGAAAAATAATTTATTTTATAGGATTTTACAAAATATTAGAAAAAAATCGAGCCTTCTTAAAATATATTTAGGACCTAGAAGTTTGGAAGAAATAAAAAATATTTGATAAATTTTCGGAAATGCTTCAAAGTTTTAAAAGATTTCAAATCTATTCAAACTATCTTAAATCCTTAAAAATGTTTTTAGCCGTCTCGAATTTTGCATAAAATTTTGAAAAATCATTCAAAATATTAAAAAATTGCCTTAAAATCTTTCACATTTTCCTAGGAATTTAAAGAAAATTTGTTTATTCACTTGAAACCATTCAAAATTCTTTTTAAGCTTCAAAAGTTCTGATTGGAAATCTTTTTAACAAATCTGAATTTTCTAAAATCTTTTTCAGTTTAAAATTCTTTTTCAATCTCTTCAAATCTTCTATATATTTCTTGAATTTACCTGATTTATTCATTTTTATTTTTCAATCTTACCAAATTGAAATCTTTTGCTTGAAAATATTCTACTCTTTTTCGAAATTTAAGGAAATCTTTTGAAATGTTTTGAACTCTTTTTCAATTTTCTCTTAAAATTTAATTTTTTTAAATAAAAAATCATAAAAAAATTTCCCATAAATCTTAAGAAAATTCATTTTTTAATCCTTCCAAAATTGTTAAACCTTCGAATATTTTAAAATTATTCTAATTTTTCGTGAATTTATTTTTTAATTCTACATAATTGAAAAAATTGTCTTAAAATCTTTCAGATTCTTCTTCGAAAATTTTTTAATTTTTAGAAATCTTTTTAAATATTCTCTTGGAATTAATTTTTCAAAATAAAAAATCATTTTAATTTTTCGTATGAAACTAAAGAATTTTTTTCATTTTCTTGAAACCTTACGAAATTCCTAAAATATCTTATAACCTTTTTCTATTTTTGAATCATTTCAAAACTTTTAAGTATCTCTTAAATTTACTCAAATTTATTCAAAAATTATGTATTATGGCAAAATTTTGCTTTAAAATCTTGTACGCTCTTTTTCAAAATGTTAGGAAATAATTAAAAAGGTTTTGTAATCTTTTTCAATTTGCTCTTAAAATAAAAACTCATTTGAAATGTCCCCACGAATCTAAGGAATATGTTTTCCATTCTCTTGACGCCCTGCAAAAGTGAATTTACCTACACATTTTTTAAATCCTGAAAAATTAAAAGAATTGTCTTTCATTCCCACACATTTTGAAATCTTTAAAGCTTAAAAGTATTCTTTTAAAAAGAAACCTGAACCATTTAAAATTTTCCCAGCAGTTTAAAAAAAATGTGATCTAAATTTTTTTTGAATTCTTCAAAATAAGTTTTTACCATAATTTAATTTTTCTTATCTATTTGAAAATGTGAAAACAATGTATTCGATATTTTTGAGATATTTGGTAACATCTCTTTTTTTAGGCCATTAAAAATGTTACGTACTCGAGTCAACAATAATCCCCCCCCCCCCCACATAACAGCCCGTAACGAAACAAGAAACCCCTCCCCCCTTTTAATGCTACGTAATATGTGAATGCTCCCTTAATATTAAAATTGATAATGTCAACATTGAACTGGATTGAGTTACGAACTTAATGAGCAATTTAAAAAGTTCAGTTTGAAAATCCGAACTGAAACTAGTTCGAAATTAATTCGAAAATCCGATTAGATTACAGTTGATAACGTCCACATTGAACCAGATTGACGTTGAAACTTAGTTCGAGATTTGAAAAGTTCAGTTTGGAATTCCGAACTGAAACTAATTCAAACGAACTCGGAAATCCAAATAGATTACAGATGGAGGATGTCCAAATTGAACCGGATTGAATTAGCAACTTAGTGCTTATGGTCAACGGAAGAAAAAAAACATAAATTGTTTTTTTTAAACCTTTAAAAGTATCAAAGTTTTTACAGAAAGTCATTTCACTCACTGCCTAACCTGGCGGATCGGCCGAACGCAAACATTACGCTACAGCGTAATTCTAAAGTAATATGGCATTATAATTATTAAAAGAAACAAAATAAATATGTAAACTGTTGCAATTATAATAATACGTTAAAGTTACGTTAAATTGCCATGCCGCAATTGCAGCAAGTTGCTTTTTCAGCGTTAAAAAATAAAAATAAACAAAGTGGCTGGCATTGAAGTCGGGCCCCTGCATGTTAGCAACCCGCTTGAGGCTGCCGTAGGCAGACTACAATGATAGCCACATTATTTTTTCAGTTTTTAACGCTGAAAAAGAACATTGTTGCAATTACGACATGACCATTTAACGTAAATTTTAACGTATTATTATAATTGCAACAGTTTACATATTTATTTTGCTTCTTTTAATAATTTTAATGCCATATTACTTTAGCATTACGCTGTAGCGTAATGCTTGCGTGCGGCTGGTCCGCCAGGGCTCCGAGTACTTGGAGCAGATATGCCGAACTTGCTCAGTGTTGGATAGGAATATAAGATTTTGTCCGCAAATTCCGAGTGGGTAAGTACCCACAGAGATTTTTTCCGATTGGCTAGTGTGACGTCGTAAAACCACAACGACCCCGGACTCGTACTCAGCGACCTCGAAAACATAGAATATGCCCACTTTTCATTGACGGGAATCATGTTTCATCACAGATTTAATGTTCGATGTCTTACTTTTTTTAATTTTTGCAATTTGTTCGTTTAGATTTCAAGCCTGTTTAATTTATTTGTAAGGAATCAGTATGTCACAATTATAGCAACTATATGTGTTAGTAGGCTCTCTTCCAAGTATTTCGCAATTTTTTTTTTGTTGAAATTCGTTTACAATTGGATCGAGGCTGAATTTTCAGTACGAATAACCGAATTTTTTCGGTAAGAATAGGGTGGACATGGAAAAGGGGATGTCTGTACAGAAATTTCTGTACCAATAGCCGGTGTCCATATTCTTTTGAAATACTTTAAAATACCATGATATATTATATTCTTTCTAAATCTGTAAAATTCCGTGGAATCCTTTAAAACTATTAAAACCCTTTGAAATTTAACGAAATTCTTCGAGGTCAGTTGAAATATTTAAAATACACTGGAATTTGGAATTAAGTTCGGTTTCGGGCATGGCAACCTAAATCCAGACCGTCCAAACAAAAAAAGCAGGGCCGCATGAATTATTTCTGTTGGATTTGGGCGCATGACGCAACTTGATGCAATTAACGCGCTGATTGTGCGGCCCTTCTGCTGTTTGTCACGCTTGACTGAGCACCGCCACCCTCTTGGCCCCGCGGTTCATTTCATCACGATACCGCCACGGCATCAATTCTACGAACGATGTAGATCCGGACTGATTAAATCCAGGTTCCAGTGTACAATGTAAAATGCCGATCCTCAAAAGTACACCGAATTCGGTGTGGTTATGGAGGTGAAAATTTTAATTGTACAAAATTGTTGTTTTCTGTGATACCTTATAGTATTTTGAAATTCTTCGGAATCTCCTAAAATGTAATGGAATTAGTTGGAATCTTTGGATTCACTTGATATGATTAAAAATCAATTTATATCCTTTAAAATCATTTTTTTATAACTTACAATGCCTTGAAATCTTTTAAATTATTTTTTATTCTTTTGAAATCTCCTAACATTTTTCGAAAATCCTCAAAATCTTTTGAAATTTCATGAAATCATTGGAATCTTGAAAAAAAATTGAAAAATTTTCGATTCTTTTGAAATTTTGTGAAATACATGGAAATTCCTTTCAATATTTTTAAATCCTCTGAAATTCTAATTTAAAAATTGGAAGGCTTTTCTTTAAAATTGGTTTATCAGTCGACTTGATCATGGCCTCAAAATTCGAAAACAAAGTCTATCCACAGAGGAATTTGTACATACATCGAACGATTGGGTAGCCAGTAGCCAAAATATAGCGTCACACGATATCAATAATCTGAAATTTCTTTGAAAATAAAAATTCTTGTCGTTAGCACATGCATTTCGTAATTTTCCAAACTACGAACCAGTTTGAGAATTGAAGTAGAAACCATTTTGAGTTCTATCAAGTCTTGATAATCCCTGATTAAAAATTTGCGTCATAGATCAATAACCAAAAATGAAAAATATTTAAGTCTCCTGCCAACCAGGTGTCAATTACCCTATCGATGAAGTAATGAAAAAAATTGTTTGAAAATAAGGTCGGGTCGGGGCTGATGATCGCCAATTAATCTGCAGGCGGTCTCAATATAATAGCGCAAGGCGCTCCTACGCATCGGTTACCAAAATAAATTGTTAATGGTTGATAACAGATGTTCTGGTCGTCTCGACGCCAGCCGGTAAATTGTATTGTAAAGTTTTTTGAAAAAATTAATAAAAACAAGGAATCAAAAAGTATCCAGTCAAAACTAGGATAAATAAATTCTAAAAGGATTTTAATTAAAAAATAATTAATTTAATTTTTAATAATTTAATTTTTTTCATATATACGTATATCAGGAAGCAGAGTAGAATTTTTAGCTATGCCTTGGCAACCGCGGAAATATCGGTGCTGACGTTGCAGTTTATTTTATTTTCTGAGACCAAATCTTTGGAAAGCAGTAAAGTATAAACAGACTTTAAATTTCCTGGCTAACAGCGCCCACGACAATGAGGAAAATTACATAAAGCTGTGCTTTCGAATCATAGGTTTGGCAAGATTCACCTAGTTACGTCACGTTGATCCTGGCGCGCATGTCAATGACGAAATTTGATTTAGAAATTTTCAACTATTCGCTATGCTCTACTAAACTTGCAAGTTCGTGTGCAATTGGGACGAATATTTTTATTTATTTTTTTAAATTTATATACACTGTTAAAAATGTTTGGGATTTTCCCATACTTTTATTATACTATACTATAGACTGGAACTTGAAATTGCAATACGTGTATTGTCATTTCGAAGAATACACGCCGTTTATCATACAAGCACACTCAACTCCCGATTCTGGGCAGCCCGATCTTCGGCCGGTTTCACGCTTGACTGCTTCTGTCTTCTTGTTTACATCGCGTCTCTGGGAATTTACTATTCCAAGGTCAGATAATACATATACGGTCCTGAATGTTGACCTAAAAAAGCAGATCCGATTCTGGGCCGCCCACACCAGAGGCCGGCCCAGAATCGGGAGTTAGGGTTCGATTCCCCGTGCCTGCGAATTTCGAGTTTTTTTTTTCAAACTTCCTCAATTTCGCAACATTGCATTACATATGTGGCAACACTACATTTATGGCAATATTACAATACTAGAAATCGAAAACTGGAATATCATATATTGGAACGTTACACCTTACGTCTCGGAAATAAACTTCCAATAAATTTAATGGAAAGTTCGAACAGAAATTTTTACAGTGTAGCATAATATTGACTTTAGCGTAAAAATATCTACACGAAAATTGTAATTTTATACATGCAAAATAAATGTTTTGAAATTAATGAAAATTCTTTGCAGAAGTTATTATTTTTAAAGAAAATTAGCTGTATTTCGAATGAATCGAATTTTGAAAAATACCCTCAAAGTCCCATAGAAGCCTGTCCGATTTCCCAATTCCTAGAACTGCTGGCCCACGCAGTTTCTCAGCGGGCAGGGAGAGAAACGCTTGCGACTCTCGCGTCGGAAGGGCTGCATGCGCGAGTTCTTAGTCAAGTATATTGCGCAATAATATGCATTCCAATTGGAAACGGTTCAGGCGGCCCTGACTGTTTACGTTTCGAGGGTACCGATTTAGTCACAAGGCCAGTGCGAGGCAACCCCCGAAACAGTGCTTATATGGGACTTGGAGCGTATTTTAATGTATAGAAAATTTAGAATTTAAAATAAATATGTAATTAAAATGTTTCAATCACGATACGAAGAAAAATATGTAAAGTTGGCAGATGTATCAGTAATTTTCCAAGTTTGCGGATACTTCCTGCAAAAATGTACAGATTTCTTTTACAAGGTCATATTTTGAATATTTTAACTGGAGAGAAAACTTCACTCGATAAATGTTAATCAGTGAGAAGTGGGTTAGTGAGTATCAAGTCAAATTGACTAATTAATGAATGTATATGTTACGGATTTAATTCCGTACGGTCAAAGACCCGACCGGCGACACGCGCATAGCAGACGACTGGAGGTTCACGTCTTGGCCACGTGGATCACTATATCACTGGTTGAATCTATCCTTTGGCGTCACTGGTGTATTCAGTAATGCGGTTTTAGTTGAATCACTTACTGGTTCACCCAGTAAAAATCGAAAAATCACTGGTTCACCAGTGATAACTCAAAATACTGATTCAACAAGTGACAATTTCACTGGTTCAGTTTAAGAGAGTAAATGTCACTTAAATTTTAATCGTTATTTTCTCGAATCTCAGTAGAAAAAGTTACTGAAGGTTCAGTAGCACGTATTAAGGCCACTGAGAATCATTCAGACTGATTGTAAGTATCAGTGACAATTCACTGAAATTCCAGTAGTTATTGTTTCTGATTTTCCAGTAGAAAAAGTTATTGATGCTCAAATTATAGGTGCTAAAAATTTAATTTCTACTTTGACTGATAAGTCACTGAAAAACAACTGAAATTTCAATAAACTATCATTGATTTCCAGTGGACGCATTTGCAGGAGATTTTCACAGATTGTCAGTGGATTTGCACTAACTGAAATCCTAATACAAAAGTAACTGCATCTCAGTAAAATTTCAGACTCTAATTTAAAAATTGGGTAAAAATCACTTATTCAGATTATCGCATTTAAAACAATTCTATACAACTTCAAAACAATGAGTAAAGTTTTAATCTTTTAATTTGAATGAGTGGAATGTAACCATAATGTATCCGTGACTTTGGGAACCAGTAAAAAGTATCATAGTGGAAAAAGTTCCTGGTTGTAAAAATCGCAGTCATATTTTTATTAAAAAATCAGAGAAAAACAACTGTTTCGGTTAAACTCCACTGATTTAAGTTCTGAAAATTCGAATGAAGAATTTGTCTAAATTGCCACAATTTTTTAAAAATTCCACTCGTAACATGGATTAGCAAAATGTCTATTTCACAGAAAATGTGTTATGTATTTCTAGCTGATTCAATCAGTAAAAACGACTGATCATGCAAAAAAAGTGAAAAATTATTCAAAGTGCAGTCGTTATTAACAGATTTTTCAATACGAAAAATTATACTGATTGATATAAGTCTTTGGAAATCAGTGCATAGTAACAGAAATTCTAATATTTTTCACTGATACTAGAGTAGAAAAAGTTATTGAAGTTACAGCGATGACCTAAAAAAATTCCAATTGGCTTGTTGGAGGGGAATCAGTGAAAAACTGAAGATTCAGTGTACTGATTCAAATAGCCAGGTGTATGTCACTGATCCAAATTAAGAGAGTAATTTCACTAATTATTCCCCAGTAGAAAAAAACTACTGGACTTTTCAGTGCCTTTTCACTTATATTCTAGTATTTTAAACCAATTTCCAAGTAGAAAATGATACCGATTTTTCAGTCATTTTCACTGGAATTTCAGTATCTCTGAACCGAGGGATTACCTGGGATTAGAAGTGGTTTCCCTAGGACTATGAGTGAATTACCCAGGATTATGAGTGGATTATCCAGATTACAAGTGGATTACATGGGATTAGAAAATAGGGTATCTAGGATTACTTGTAAAACAAGTGAATTGCATGGGATTATAAATGGAATAATTTGGATTATATGTGGAATTATCAGATTTGCAAGTGGACTTACTGGGATTATACTGGATTACTGAATGACCTAGGATTATATTGGATTACTTGGATTACTCCAGATTATTTGTATTACAAGTGAATTACATGGGATTATAAACGGATTACCTGCGATTACAAGTGGATTACTGAGGATTAAAAGGGGATTTCCTAGGGCAAGTGAATTACCTAGCATTGAATAGAATTAAATAATTAATTAAGAAAGAAAGGGATTAATTCAATGGTTTTCACTGAATTTTATAATATTGTTCGAATATT
>JAABKJ010014431.1:0-10110 GCA_011634705.1 Andricus grossulariae
AAAAATTTTGCTATATTTTTGCATGAAATGCATTTTTAAATCGCCAAAAACAATTACAGCAAAAAATAATTGGTGAATTTTTTTTTTTTATTATCGTTCATTTGAACGTTCAGAACTATTTGGTCATCCGTATTCGAGGAAAATCGGATAATTTTCATAACTGAATTAAGAATTGTATTTTCATTTGAGACAGAGCTTCACACTTTATGACATGGATGTTCCGCTTTTTTAAATTTATGAAAATTTTAGATTCTATAACTTGAGAAACCATTGGTGTCAAACTCCGGACAACCATAAACAATCAATTTTCAAGCAATTCTGCTCACGCAAAGAGACTATTTATGTAATAGTATAATGTATACAAAAAGTTTGTTAAGGCAGTCAACTTTTTTCTCTCTTTAAAGTATCAACATTTGAGAATACTTTTTTAAGTGTGATAAATACTGCATACAAAATAAAAACCAGGTACATAAATACCCTATTGTGAATATCCGATATTGAATATAAGAAAGGTTGGCATTAAACATGAATCAAATCATTTGGTGCATTCAAGTGTAGTTTGTTGAAAAAATAATTAATTTAAAGGCGCAAGTCTAATTTGAATAATTAAGATCTGATGGGTGTATGTTTAATAATCATATTTTATAAATTAATTGATACTGTGTCAGGAATGGGGAGGTGATAATTTTTAAAACGATTAAAAAATTCAGTTATTTTGAATAATATTAAAATTTATAAGCAGTTAAGTCTCTTGCTTCATGTTGAATGTTCATCGACAAGGTTTCTTGTGGTTTGACAAATGGGACAAGAGAGATGAAGAAAGGAGAGAAAGATAGAGAAAGTGACAAGGATGTATTTTAACGGTATACACTATACATCATATACTATACAGTATAGTAGTATACACCAGATGCTCTTTGGTTCTCTCACTTTTCCCCTTTAGTTGCCATTCGCCCTGGTTGTTTCGATTCAGGAGGCAAGAAGGCAACAAACATCTTTCGCTATCGAGTCTACGTGCCATATTATATTGTCTTCGGGTTTTAATATCCTTCCTTATGGAATATTGACAAATTGCTTTCGAAATGCCAAATATCACAGGGATGGTCTAAAGATATTTATAATTTTAGCATTGGAGACTTGTGAAGCGTCACCTAGATTCTAGAGGAAGATTATTTGATATTTTTTATTCCTTTATTTTAGGCTGGTTCATTTAAGTCGCGTAGCACTGCGGTATAACCTATTCTACTATTCCTTTATTTAAAAACCTCGGCGTCACAGAGGCCTATGCACGGGTCCGTTAGCATGAATTTGTATACCGCCAGATGACGCCCCTTCACTGGGTATGAGCATGTGCAAATTTTCTTTTCTAAGGTGGGCTTAGAATCAATATATGAATTTCATCACAAACAGTGATAACCCGCGGCTACATCCGGCATTATTAGAAGTACTTGAATTTGCCTGGATGCTTGGCCAGGGGAGAGGAAAACTGCAGAAAACCCTCTCCCGAGGTCAGCCGGTTTTTCGAGGGACGAGTTTGAAGGTAGACATTCGATGTGTCATACAATCGAATGTACACAATCATCCTCTCTGAAACCTTATGCAATCTCATACAATCCCATACAGTACTTTGTAATCCCATGCAATCTTTTGCAATCCCATGCAATATTTTTTAATACCTTGTAAATGTATTACGAAAAAATATCATAGGAAATTCAGTATAGTTCTATAAAGATTTTCCTATAATGAATTTCTTATAATTTTTTCGCGATTCTAGGATATCATAATAAGAAAATCAGTATGGAAATAAAGAATGTTAAAATATTAAAAGAGTTGATGCAAAAAACAGAGAAAGTACAAACGAATGATTTATTTATATGATTTTAAGCAATTTCATCAAACTTCCTAAACATTTTTCGGCATTTTTAAGATTTCCAGATATATCAGGAGGTTTTAAGGGATTCCAAAGGAAATACAACATATTTCGAGAGACTTCCACGGATGTTAAAGCTTTTAAAATGATTTTATAGAATTTATCTCGGAATTTATAAATATTTTAACTAATTTTAAAGTATTTCGTCGGGTTTCAAGAGATTTAAAACTATTCACAGGAATTTTAAGTAATTTCGAAACATTTCAAGGGATTTTAGAGAATTTTAAAGATTTCTAATCATTTCTGGCGATCTTAAGGAATTCCAATGGATTTCTAGAGACTCAGGCGGAAAAATTATATATAGTTTAAATGCAGTGTGAAGTGTTATATATATTATTTATTTGTTTTAAATAAAAAATGTGTAAAACAAATTAATATTATATATAATACTTCACACTGTGTATAAAATATACATAATTTTTCCGCCTGGGGATTTCAAAAATTTTAAGGAATTTTAAAGAATTTTGTAGCATTGTAAAGATTTTAAGATTTTCATAGTTAACTTTGGAAAATAAATTAAAATAAACTTGATATTAAGGTGATTTATACTTATTTCAATGGATTTTTACGATGTTCAAACTCAGGGATTCCAAAAAATGTAAAGCGATTTCCAAAATTTCAAGGGATGAAAAAAAATATGTAGATTTTCAAAAATTTCAAGGGATTTCAAAAGATTTCAAGGGGTTTTAAGGTATTTCACAAGATTTAAGGGTTTTATTTCATCTTGGAAGATTTCAAGCGATTTCAAACTTTTCTAGTGATTTAAACGGTTTATTTAGAGACCTTTAATGAATACGTTTTATTTAAATTATTATATTTTAAGGATTTCAAATTATTTATACTTTTTAAACCAATTTTTACGTTATCCAAAGATTGCAAGAGATTCTAAAGAATTTCAAGAACCAAAGATTGCAAGAGATTCTAAAGAATTTCAAGAAGTAGAAAAAAAATTTACAAGGATTTCAAAGAATTTTGTAGGATTTCCAAATATTTCAAGGGATTTCTTGAGAACTTTGCAAAATGAACGAAATTTTATTGAATTTCGAGGAATTCTTAGAGATTTCACAGATTTCAAGGGATTAAAAAGATTCCAAGGGGTTTCAAATATTTTGTAAGATTTCTGAAGATTTCAAGATATTTCTAGTGATCTTTGCAAATTAAATTAAATTAAATTTGTAAGGTTTCGTAGCGATTTGAAAGATTTCCAGGGATTTTAAGTTAATACGAGGAACTTCACAAGATACAAAGGATATGATTAAATCTTTAAAGATTGAAAGGGATTTCGAAGATCTATAGGCATTACATTTTTTTAGAGAGCTATAATGAATAAGTTTAATTTAATTTACATTCAAGAGATTTCAAATAACTTATACTTTTTTTAGTGGATTTTTACGCTTTTCAAAGATTTCAAAGATTTCAAGGGATTTTAAGGTATTCCAAGACATTTCAAAAGATTAAGGGATTTTATGACAACTGCAAGGATTTCAAGAGATTTGAATTAATTATACTTATTCAATGGATTTTTACAGTTTTGAAAAATTTCAAGGGATTTTAATAGATTCCAAAGGATTTCAAGAGATATACCAAATTTTAAAGAATTTGAAAGAATTTGGTAGGATTTGCAAATATTTCAAGGGATTTTTAGTGAACATTGAAAATAAATGCAGTTAAATGAATTTTCAAGGGATTTTAAGGAATTCCAAAGGATTTCAAGAGATATACCCAATTTCCAGGAATTCGAAAGAATTTTGTAGGATTTGCAAAGATTTCAAGGGATTTCAAGTGAACTTTGGAAAATTAATGCAGTTAAATGAAATTTTAAGGGATTACTAGCGATTCCAAAGATTTCGAGGGATCTTGAAGTATTTCAAGGAATTTCACAAGATTTAAGGATTTTTAAATACTCCAAAGCTTTCAAGGGATATCAAATATTTCTAGAGATTTAAATAGGTTTTTCTAGAAAACTTTAATAAATCAGTTTTATTTAAATTATATTTAAGGTATTTCAAATGATTTATACTTTTTTGAAATGGATTTTTACGTTTTATAAAGATTTCAAGGGGTTCTGAAGGTTTTCAAAAGATATTAAAATCAATAAATCAAGAATGTTGTGCCATTAACTCATTATTGTCATATTTTGTAATCTAAACAAAAATTTAAATAACAATCATTATAAACAAATGCCCATGTTTACCCCTCATCCATAAATAGACTGAATTTTTTATACGGATTCGACTAAAAATTTCTGGCCAGTGACTTTTTGCTGTCATATTTTTCGAATTAAAAATAACTGGTAATTATTTAAACAATTCCTGTAAACAAAAAGGAAACGCAGTAGTATATGAACATTTAATTCTAAGAATTGTTTACATAATTAACAGTTTTTGTCATTTTGGAAAATATGACAGCAACGGAAATTGTTACTGACATTTTATTGGTGTTTATGAAAACTGCAGTAACTTTTTCTACTTTAAAAAGAGTGAAAATATAAAGTACACCGAACTCCCGGTATCAGTCCCCCCAGTTTCCGCCTTCCTAGAACGGCTGGTTCTTGCAGTTTCTCAGTGAGAAAGCGGTTGCGACATGGTTGCGACGTTGGCCGCAACGTCTCTAGCCAACGGCTGCTTACGTTTGGATCCCCCCGATTTGGGGCCAAGGCCATTTGCAGGCAACCCCCGGCACTGGACTGAAACCGAGAGTTTGGTGTACTTGAATTTCAATGAAGGGGCACCGATTTCTCAATAAATTTCACTGCGAATGTCATGAGAAGATTAAATAAATTAATGAATTTCTACATCAATCGATACTGGATTGGTTTAGGGATCACTGTATAAAAATTTGGGATAAGAATTTAAAAATTCGAATTGGCGAATACAAAATAGCGACTCGAATTTAGAAAAGTTCATACTGTTGATTGATTTCTATAAAAATTTGGTACTTGTGTTTTCTGTCTACTGAAAAAATCAATTGAAGTCAAGCATCGACATTTGGATATTCAAATTCGCGGATCGAATATCGCAAATCGAAATTTTGAAACAAGTTCAAGCAGTTCTGCAGATTTATGTCAAACTCGACACTAAAGAGTTCTTAGGTACCTGAAATAAAATGAGGGTCGGCATAAAAAATTCTCAAACTTCGGATGCCTTAAATCTTTTGTTTTGAAAATTCCTAATCTAAAAATGTTATGCTATTTTTCTACTTTTTCTGTTTCTAAAAAAGGCCATATTTTCTCTTTCCCCAACCTGTAATATCGTTTCCAAGCCAAAGTAAAGGGGAAATATAATTATTCTCGATATCACCCCTTCTTCAAATTCCGAAAGAAACATTGGCGTGAGGCACGCGTTCAAATAACGCGGCGCGCAAACGATCGGCGCAATATGCAGTAAAGCACTGGTGCAACAATGCGACCCCTGTGGTGTTATGCGACACACCCCCTGGATATATATATGGGATGTCTCGTTAATCAAGGGAGGCGCGCTATCGCCCACAGGATCGAGGGCTGCCAGGCTTTCCGGGTTCGAGGGGGGGCGGGGGGGGTTCGTGGATATTTCGTATACGGAAAGTGCGAAGGGTGGATGGAGGGATAGGCTTGAGGGTGGTCCAGTGTTTAACCGTTGACAAACGAGCCACCAGCTTCGCCACGTGAACAACGTGTCCACCACGTAAAAACCAGCCTCTCCGACTCAAAATTGCTAAAAACCATAAATCTTCTCATTAAACGCGATCGACGATTACCACCTGCCAGAAAAAAGGGCTGTGGTAATGTGCGATCCTGGAACTGAAAACGACAAAGAATGTATTTCAAAATATGAATTTTAAAGGATGATTAAATACCCTTTATGTATCGTGCCATTTCTCAAAATTTGAGAATGATAACATTATTTTAAGAATGTTTTGGAGAAGTTAAATTTCCATTGCCAACCGTGGCAGTAAACATTTTTTTGTTGGTAATAGTAATTTGCCGCAACCCCCCCCCAACTTATGAGTAAAATATTGGGTCTATTGCAGACTTCGCAGCCCAAAATATTCTCAAAACTATATTCCTAAGATTTCAAGTTTAAATATATTGTATTTTCAACAAAAAAGTTCATTTTAACCATGAAAAAAAAGATTCATTTTTAAAAAATAGAGTTGAATTTCTAATCAAGGAAGATTTTTCAGTTAAGAAAGAAAAATTATTCTTTCAAACAGATTTTTGAGTATTTAAGCCAAGAAGAAGAAGTATCTATAAAACGGTGTAATTTTCAACACAGAAATATGATTTTTCAAGAAAAAATATCATTTTCAATCAATTAACTGAATCCTCAGATAAAAAAGATTAAATCTGTACCAAAAGATATGAACTTTCTCACCCCAAACGACGAATTTATTACAAAATAGGGGAATTCTCAACCCGAAAATATGAATTTTCTACCAAATTGTTCACTTTTACTTTAAAAAGGATTAATTTTGAAGCAAAAATGGAATAGTTGAATTTTCAGTTAAGAAAATTAATTTTAAAAAAAGAAAAGATTTTTCAACAAAATACTTGAATCCTTAACCAAAAAAGATTATTTTTTAACTGAAAGGGATAAGTTCTCAAACTAAAAAGAAAAATTTTCAACTAAAAAAGATTTTTCAGTCAAAAAAGAAAAAAAAATTTCAACCAAATTGTCACGAATTTTACGCAAAATAATTTAATTTTCAACGAAAAGAGATCAATTAGGAACCAAAAATATAATAGTAAACTTTTCAATAAAAATTATAAACATTCAACCAAAAGTATGACTTTTCTACCAAAAAACGAATTTTCATTCCATAAGGACGAAATTGTTTCCAATAAGATGAATTTTCATCAAAATCGGTGACGTTCCAATAAAAAAAAAATACATTTTAAGAAAGTAGTTTAAAACAAAAATTAATTTTTCAACCAAATGGTAGAATTTTTAACCAAAAGAGGTTCAACCAAAGAAGATGATGTTTCTATCAAAAAATGAATTTTCAATCCATAAGGACAAATTTTCTATCCAAAAAGATGAATGTTCAAAAAAATAGTTGAATTTTTGACCAAAAAAGATGTCTCTTTAATACAATTATTAAATTTTCAACCAAATAATAAAATTTGTAATGAAAAAGATGAATTCACTACTAAAAATATAATAAGGTAACCATTTGTCGAGCAAACAGTTGATTTCTTCTAACCTACAACATAAATATGTTATTTTTTAGTGGAAGTTATTGAATGAGTTCAGTTAGGCTTCTTAATCATAAAAATTAAGTGTCCATCCAAAAATATTGAAAATATACCCTTGGTAACTGGTTCCGTTACCCTAGTAGACTTCCTGGTTAAAAGGAATGAACTTTTAACCAAAAGTAGTTGGATTTTTGTTAGTTCTATCAATTCAGTTCGTATTTAAGCGAAAAAATCTGCCCGCTGCGCAAGTACATTCTCATCGTGCGCTGCGCGCACGGCTCGCAGGTTTGAGCGCGCCTAGAAGCACTTCTGTTGAATCTCGCGCTTCGCGCTCGGATATTTATTCTTTGCACTTGGAATGTTTGAATGAAACTTTATCAAAAACAACTCCTTTAGATCCCAATATTTATATGCGTCTTCATATTCTGAATTTTCTACATAATTAAGTATAGTTGAAGATTGAGTTGCTCAAAGCTCTGTAGGCTTTGATGTATACATTCTTATCATGACACTTGCGCTACGCGCTCGTTTCTTGCAGACATTTGCAAATGTATATTTATTTTCTGAATTACATTGCAATAAAAAGCTACAATCCTTTCTTCAGACGTTCTTTCCTATCTCGCATTGTCATGCTAAAAATAGGATTTTTTTTCATATTATTTTTGATGGATAAAACCTAATATCCTGCAAGTCTTCCTTAGATTTTTTACGTGTATCGCGTTTATTGGCGTGATATTGAACTTTTCGATTTTTGCATATTAATTTCTATAAATAAATTTAAAAATAATTTTTAAACGCTTAAATTCTTCCAAAAACTTTTGCTCCTATTTTGCGTCGTTTGGCTCAAAATTTGAATTTTCGCCTTATTCATTTTCGATGCATAAAACAAAACAAAAAATTCCTATCGAAAAATGGTGAAAACAAAATTTGTAGATATTTTGAAGAGCTTCAATTCTTCTTTCAAACTTGTTTCACTTATCTGTCGTCGTTTGGCGTAAAACTGGAGCATTCGATTTTTAGATAGCATTTTCGATGTATAAAACCATCACCGTTGTTCAAGAAATGCTGATTAACGAACTCGTTCTTTCTTTTAGGGCCTAAAAAAAGTGTGCCAAAGCTCGATTCGATCCGTTCATTTTATCGAGAGTTATCGTGTTTACGGATGGACAGACAGACAGACGCCATCGCCAAAACTTGATTTTCGGCTTTACGGTTCTGAAAACGTGGAGATCCGTTAAAAAACTGTTGTGTCAAATTTCGGACAATTCTAATACTTTCTCAGTCATAAATGATGAGAATGTAATAATTAATAATAAATTTTTAGTTCTTTTTCGGATGAACAACTTTTGCCCTTACATTTTTTTCGTAGCTTGTGTCGTTTGCCCAAACATTTAATTTTTTATTTTTCAATGTTTTTTTTTCACGATTGAAACAAAAACTACGTGTCCCATGAAAAAATAAAGAATAACTAATTTGTAGCTCTTTTTCGGCTGTAAAATTGTGTCCATTTATTTTTCCGTGGCTTGTGTCGTTTGTCCAAAAATTAAATTTTTTATTAACAATGTTATTTCTTACGAATTAAACGAAAATTACGCGTCCTATCAAAATATAAATTATAAGAAATTTGTATCCCTTTTTTGGGTGAACAACTTTTGTCTATGAATTTTGTTCGTACCTTTTGTCGTTTTTCCACAAATTTTTCATTTTTATGTTTGATGTTATTTTTTACGATTAAGGCCAAAACGACGCGTCCTATCTCAAAATGATTAATAACAAATTTGTAGCTCTTTCTTGGATAAACAACGTTTGTATATTTGTTTTTTCGTAGTTTTTGTGTCGTTTGTCCAAAAATTTTATTTTTTAATTTTTATCATTGTTCTTTTACGAATAAAATAAAAACTACGCATCCTATTAAGAAGTGATGAACATATAAGTAGATCTTTGTTGGGAGCACACTTTTGGTCAATTCATCTTTTTTCGTATCTTGCATAGTTTGACGACAAAATTGAATTTTTGATTTTTCATTATTTTTTGTGCGATCAAAATTTTAATTTTCGTTTTTTTAAACAAATTCAAAAAGTTGTTATGATAATCTTGTAGGGATTTGAAAAAGCAACGTTTTTCTTCTCTAGACTTTTTTTCATATCGTGCGTTGTTTGGCTTAAAATTTTTATTTTCGATTTATTTTCACAATTTTGTAAATGCGATAACTCAGATCATTGTCTTTTTATCAAAAAAGTCATCAGGATAAATTTTTCGGCTTTCTGAGTACGACAAATAACCATACATAAAATTATTAAATAAAAAAAAGGTCTCAAAAATTTTGAAAATGCTCTAACCTTTTGAATTTCTATCCAAAATGGCTGGTTAACGAACGCGTTCTTTCTTCCAGGACCCAAAAAAAGTGTGCTTAAGCTCGATTCGATCCGGTTATTTTTTCGAGAGTTATCGTGTTCACGGATGGATGGACAGATTTACGCCATCGCCAAAACTTGATTTTCGGCTTCAGGGGGTCTCAAAACGTGGAGATCCGTTGAGAAAAAGCGGAAGTTTTTGAAAAAAGAGGAAAAACGAGGAGTTCCTCAGAAAAGAGGAAAAAGAGGGGAATAGAGGAAAGAGTGGGTTGTCTGATATTGGGGTTTTTATTGTGAGAAATGGAATCATTTTGATCACTTTTGACATACTCTGTTTGAGACCACTAGTTTTTAAATCGATCTTGTGAATAAATACGAATAAGGCTAACTGCTCTCTTCCAATTGCACTAGATATTCAAGAAAAATACGTTCGTAGATTATATTAGAATGCCATATGTTTGCCCCCCCCCTCACCCACCACCTTTAAGCATTTTGTAATATTTGAACGACTCCGATTGATTTTAATGGTTAGAAGGAAGTTTCAAAGCTTTTTTTTCTTCTCATAAAAATCATGGAATTTTTAGGACTTTTTGACAGGTTCCAGAGATTAATTTAATGGTTTTCACTGAATTTTATGATAATGTTCGAATATT
>JAABKJ010014432.1:0-10110 GCA_011634705.1 Andricus grossulariae
ATTATATATTATTAATTATTATATATTGATAATATGATTCTCTCCAATGTTAATTTATTATTTGTTCATAACTAAGAAGACAAAGCAAAGTCAAACTTTTCAGAAAAACTGCAACTTTCTAGCATTACTATAAAAGCAAATAGTTATAAACAATAATAATTTGTTTAAATAATTATTTTTGTTAAATGTAAATAATTATTTTTTCACTCCAAGTGAATGATAGACAAACAGTTACAAATTTAAGAAAAACAGAAATTTTATAGCATTAAGCAAAGAGAATAATATTACAATAGTAATAAATTATTTAAACAATTATGTTCGTCAACTTAAATTAATTTTTACTTCACTTTAATTGAAAAGTAGATAAATCGTTGGAAATTTCAGAAAAAAACCGCAACTTTGTAGCATTACTCAAATTGAATATTATGAACAATAATAATAAGTTGTTTGAGCAATTAATTTTTTCAACATTTATTAATTATTTGCCTCACCTTTATTGAAAATTGGACAAAGAGTGGAAAGTTTTTGAAAAAACTGCAATATTCTTGAAATTTGGCAAAAATAATTATTTGAACAAATTATTATTGTTTATAACTATATTCTTCTTTATTAATGCTATATAGTTGCGGTTTATTCCTGAATGTTTAACTTTTTATCCACTTCTCATTTAGTAGAGTAATAAATAATGCAAGTTAACAAACATATTTATATTTAAATATATTTTCCAGCAAGGAAAATATTATTCAAAATGATGGTCAATTGTTTAAACAATTATTCAGGTACACTCTAATAATTTATCAATTTACTCTAATTGAAAAATATACAAAAAGTTGAAAAATTCTGGAAAAAACAGCAGCTATCTAGTATTAATATAGAAGAACATAGCTATTATAAATAATAATAATTTGTTTGAACAATCATTTTTGCTGTTTTAAATTAAATGGTAACTCACTCCAAGTGAAAAGCAAACAAAAGGTTGAAAATTTCGAAAAAAACGCAAATTCTAGCATTATTCTAAGACAATATTAATAAGAATAATAATCAATTGTTATAATAATTGTGCTCCTTAACATTAATGAACTCACACCTCTCTTAATTGAAAATTGAACAAAAAATGGAGAATTTTTTTAAAAACCGCGAATTTCTATCCCTATTCTAAGAGAAAATTAGTGAAAACAATAATAAATTGTTTAAACAATGTATGTAAACATCTTATATAAATTTCTAATCTCAATTTCACTTATGGGGTTTTTTTGTTGCAATAATCAATTGGCTTATTTTTGTCAACTAATTAACTTGAAACTTGATGGTAAACAATTTTCAAGATTTTTTGTTTATGTGAGCGTTTTACACCGGAAATAAAAATTTTCATAAAAAGTTATTAGATTTCAAATATTCGGATTTTTTCAACAATTCACCTTTGTCAGATTTTTTAGCGCTTTTTGCCGAAAATTGGCAATTTTGATCAAAAATCATTGGATTTCAAAAGTTTATAATTTTTTAACAATTTTAGGTAACGTTAGCGTTTTACACCAAGGACTTGTATTTTAAAACAAGGATCAATATAATTCGAACAATATTTCCCATTTTGAAACAGCGTGAGATTGTTCCAAAAGTTTGGTATTATTGGATTTTCAATAAAAAATTATGAGATTTCAAAAAGTATTCACAATTTGTTAACTAGGTTAAGTTATGTTAGTGTGTTTCATCTGAAATTTGTATTTTTAAACAAATATTTGAAGATATCAATCCCATGATTTTTTTGTATTAAAAAAATTTACAAGCTTGAAGAATTTCTGATTGTGTTGTTTTTTTTTTTGATTAGGTAAAATTTTTATTAAACAGTCATTATATTTTAGAGAAGATTCATAAGTTTTGAACAGTGTTAGGTTCACAACTAATGATTAAAAATTAATATCCAAAAAAATATTTTGATATAAAACCAGAACACTGACAAAATAGACATCAAGTATATATATATATATATATATATATATAATATAATAGGGGAGCGGAGCCTAATGTGAAACAACAAAATCTATCGCTCAATTTGAAAAATAATATATATGATTTTGGTGCAGAAAAATATAGAGCATATAGTTCGACATATAAGATTTACTCTGAAGCCTAAGCTACACCTTTTATTTTTACAGAAATTTATTGTCATCTAGCAATTAGAAATTCTATGAAAGCAATATGAAGCAAAATTTAGCGAAAATTACAAGAAGGCAGAATTACATCGAAACCGACATTAATTTACTAGCTCACAACCATATCAGGTGAATTACAGCTGAAAATATATTCCAAAGCACTATAGAAATTTTTTAACCCTATTACTCGTTATAAATATTTTTAATTTATTTATCATTGAAAATATTTTCTTTATATTTTAGAAGCAATCCTGTGCATAGTATTTCAGAAGAATTGGAAGGAACTATAGATAAGCATTTGAAATCATTATATGTGACATTAGAAGTCAATTTTGATTGAGGTGAGAAAGTTGCATAATCGCCCCCTTCTCCCTTCGACAGGAAAAGAATGTTGAGTGAATATTTTAGGCCAATAACGCTGAAGAAATTACTTGTATTCTAAGTGCAATAATATCTTCGACACTTTTTTTAATCCAACCATTGAAAATTAATTTTTAGAAAGTTTAAGAAAAAGGCAAATTTTGTAATGAAAATAAGTGTTAAAAATGTAATGTTGCATAATTTTACATGAACGTTTGATAAATGAACATTTCAATCTGCAAAGAAATTGAATAAAGTAAATTCTGACGTAAAAATTTATTATTTGGAACAGCAAATTTCCATTAATAATAATACAATAAAAATTCTTCATAAGATTTCTAATTTCCACATTGAAGCAAGAAATTTCGTAACTTCAATCACTAAAACGTAAAAGATTGAATAAATTTTGATATCAGTGTAACTAATATAGTGAGAATATTTTTTTTCTTTAAAATAACTGTGATGAAATACAAATATCTGATAAAGACAAACGTGTCGTCTGCATTCTGAAAGATAACAAATACATGATATACGTTCTATATAATTAGATAAAGCACTAGAGTATTCATCATTATATTTTTATTCGAATTATTCATTATAACATTAACAAATTTTTTCTCTGATTTGAAAAGATGAGGGCTGTTTCTTTTCTCGTATTATTAGTGGCCGTTATCCTGAATTCTATTGGTGAATATAATATTAAAATAAATTTATAATTTCAAGTACATTTCTAAGCTTGTTGTAAGTTACAATCTGTCTGACCATCGGATTATTGTGAACATTCACAAGGTGCCTACCTAATGGATCATTTTAAATTCCGGGTCAATTGTTAATTTATCCCAGTCGATTGCTAAGAGTTCAACAGATTTTTATGAATACAAACAATTGTCCATGGTTTCAAGGATTTTCTAAACCTTTTAAAAGATTTCAGAGACTTCTGCCAAATTAAAATTACTTTGAAAATTTCTGTTCTATGTATAAAATTTCCCTTTTAAAAATAAAATAATAATTTTGGGTGAATATTATCTGACCTAAAAAATGTAGGCGGAATCCATTAAAAAATTTTTCAAATGATTGCCTTTTGCAAGTTTTTCGGACTGCCATCTTGAATTATTTTTTAAAGTGTTGACTCATCTGATCTAAAGAAAGAATTTTTCTAGCCATACAATTTTTTATGGATAAAACAAAAACTCTCACAAGTATTCTTTTGGATTTTTGTGGTATCTTGCGCCTTTTGGCGTAATATTGAAATTTATGGTTTCTGTCTGTTAGTAGTACTGCTTCATTTGCTTGAGAATCGTCTGATTCATACACATAATTTTTAGTTGAATTCAAAAGCTAACTGTTATTCTGATAAATAGAAACAATAACTGAAATAAAAGGTTGGCTGTAAACATTGCCCCAGAGGTGATAAACCGTACTCACGACGAAAGCGAATAAAAAAAACTTAAACTATATAATTAATTTAATGCTCATTCGTGAAATTTGCTAACAAACCTAATTATTTTCTTGAGAGAATGTTTACCAGAGTTATCTAGAATATTTAGACGGGCATTCCTTATCTCACACAAATCACCACTTTCACTTATACATGAAAATCTTACAGTGTTAAAAAATGAAAATTCCACTAAAAGATGGTACACAGGTTCTTTATTAAAACTATTCTCATGACAGTTGACACAATTACCATCAAGATTCAACCTGCAGGTTCCACTCTTGAATATAATTCAAGGTATGAACTCATTTATTAACCTTAATAGCCCTATATTTCTGATAAAACCGAGTGGAGTTCTTGACAGAGTTGAATATTTTTGAGGTCCTCGCAAGGTTAATTGAGTATGAAATATTATAGCAGAAGACGAGTGGGATTGCTGTAAATCTTTTACATATAATATTTTATCATGAACTTTTATCGATGCTGATTTATTATTTGCTAGAGAGGCAAGAGCAAGAAATTCCCAATCGCCGCCTATCCCAATTTTTCAAATATTCTTTCAACATGGCCTTAACCTCCCCCTGCAGTACCCACAACCTTGCGAGATCAATTTGTCTCATTAGATATTATCACTAACTGATGGATAGGCTGCTTCGAAATCAACATAGAGTATAAAAAATTTGCCTCCGTTCAGTCTCAGTCGATTTTGAATCATTGCGTTGAGGGTAAAGATCAGATCCGTGCGACCTCTTCCCCCCTGAAACCTGCCTGCCACTCTGGAAGGAGTTGCATATCTTCAGCCTGAGCTGTCAGCCTTTTGGAAAGAATCTGCGTCAAGATCTTTGTAACATATTTGACTAATGCAATAGCGCGGTAGTTAGCAGGTTCAGTGACATCCCCTTTCTCGCTGGGTGGAGAGATTTCAAAGTGCTGTTCCCATATGTTTGAGCCTATATCATCTTTATCCGAAGGTTTTAAATTATAGCTATCTACTATTATTCAGAATTGTTTAACGTCGATTGCATTTGCGAGAGAATCTAGTAAGGAATTTTGATAATCTTCCTTCGTGGAATCTAATAATTTTGTATGCACTTTTTTACAGTTTGAAAAAACCAACACAATATCAGGATTGAATTTATGTTTCTCGCATTTCTCGAGTACATGTTTCAGCTCTTTTTCACTTCTTCTGCATTGTGTATCAAACCATGGCTTTGAATGACTTGGTTTTTTAAACGGTTTTACAGTCATGTTAAGTTTTGTCGCTGTCTCTTCAATAGCATTAATTTCATTTTTTGAAAGGTCATCTATCGACAACATTGCAGAGTTAATAATTGGAGCGTACTGGAAAGTTTCTTTAAATGTATCAGGAAAGTCACTATTCATCTTAAAAAAAGGGGTGATCGAATAGTTCGCATAATTTAAAGTCGAGTGATCTAATAACGTCAAAGCTATAGGAAAGTGATCCGATCGAGTTGGAGCTCTCAGCACTTAGAAATCCTTGATTGAATGAATTGCCACACCATTATACCAGGCCAAATCAATAGTTGAAGAACTTTTTTCTTCTTGCGAACGTACCTTGAGCTGGGCAGTTACTTTTAGTTCTTCCATTCATGACAAAAGGACCATTTTTTTAAAGCTGTCTACCATCTGTTTTCGCCTTTTCTCCAGATCAGCGACCAGACTTGTACTTCCTCATACGAATTTAAATTCTTACAGAGGGTTCAATCCTCTAATTGATTAATTTCTCCAATTTCACCGTTAAAATCCCCTTCCACAATTATCGAGTATTTCGAATATTTCAATGACAGGTCAAAGGTTGATTTGTTTATATTGAACAGAAAATTGTCAAAACTAGAATTAGAACTAGAGTATATTGATCCAATACCTATATTAAAACTATTACCTTCGATTTTAACATAAATATAATCCTCTGCAGCACATATCGTTTCCATTTCATACTTGTTTGCGTTGCTGGTGATAAATAGACCCCCCTTTGCTCTTTCTTTTGAGGTTTCTCTAGCACCCGTACTGTAGACAATTCGACAGTCGATGTGAAGAAGTATTCCATGTCTCACTCACACATATGCTGTCATCTGTAGTGGTATAGTTGTAGATATCGTCTAGACGTTCAGTTCTGTAAAAAATGGTTAAATCTGAAGTCGGCACAATCTACTTCAAATAGTCTTTCAAAAGTTATCCAGTATGCAGACGACGACAACAACGACAACGACGACGCCAGATAGACAGATACGATCGTGAAACCATTTTTTTCGGATTCAGGGGGTTTTGGAATGTAGAGATTTAACGTAATCCGCAATAGTATGTTTTGGCATTATAACAAAGCCTTCTCATTATGATGTGAATGTATTAGAAAAAACTTTTGTACATGTAGTGACGCTATATTTTTTCAATGGAGTATGACCTGCTAAACTTGAAAATCTCATGAACAAAATTTTTTATGCATTGGTTTTCGAGAATTTTCGTATGTTCATACTCTTCTGAAACGATGAATTTTTCAATAGTTCGGTCCATTGCACTTTAACTATAAAATTAATCAGGGAAATGGCACTTATATTTGTTACAGATTCGATTGTATATACCCTGACATCTTTGCAACCAGATTAGTCGTTTCTAATATGAGATATGATTCACAGAATGAAGGTATCATCAGAATTTTTTGTTGTTGTTAGATTCATATTTTGAAAGGCAATGCATAAAAAATGGTTTGAATGCGATTTTAAAGCCTAGCAGGCCACAATGCATCAGGAAAATATAACGGCACTAAATGTACAAAATGACTGTACATTAGCGTTATCGAATATTCCGGCATTTTGAAAAATGTATTGCATTAAACAATGTTGCAAGAATATCTGTAAATTTTTTCAGATTATTCCTAACGTCGATCGGTTTCTGGGAATAGGTGAAAATCGGCCCTTGAAAAAAGAAGGCTAAAAACCCACATTTAGTGGGGTGATTTACCCTCTAACTATCGACAAATATTTTTTAGAATAAAATTGATCAAATCGTTGAATTCCAAAGAACCTCGCGTGTTTTGAAGGCACAAAGCGAACCAAGGATGAGAGCTTTTGGTATCCATCTCGCAAGGGCCTTGGCATATTTTTGGCACAATTCCTTGTACCAAATATTTTGGGTACAGTCTTTGCAGCTTCCTTTTGAGGTCTTGATACCTCTTCTCCTTTTCTTTCTCCTTGACAGTGATGTTGTGTTCGGAAGGAGCTCAGAATTTGATAACGAATATAGTTCGTTTCTCGAAGTCTTGGAGAACAATGTCGGGCCTCGAGTGTGCAAGGGAGGCTGCTGTCCGAAAATCCTAGTTCCAGAGGCACTTCTCGTTTAGGATAATTGACTCTATCTCTCTTGGAGCGTTCGGCAGGGCAGGGTCGCAGCCAATACCATAAGAGCGACAAAGATAGTAATAAAGCACCCTTGGGGCCGCATTATGTCTGTAGATATACGTCGTTCCTGCGTAGGTGGGGCACCCCAGTTATATGTGTTTTAAGTACTCAGCGTGTGCATAACACGCTCTGCACCTTCAGCTGGGAATAAAATCGACAATCGACAAAATAAAATAATTTTAAAATCGAAAAATGTCGCTTGACATAAAATGCGGTCACGGTCTGCGACGGTGGAACTGACACCGTCCTGGCTTCTGAAAATAAAATCCTATGTCCCTGAATCAAGCCCTGATGATCTGAGTTAGGCAAAAGTTTGCTCCTTCGATAAGGACTGTTTTTCTACATTCCTGTGAAAATTTTCGTGCATTTTCTCGTCAAGTAGCTCTTGATGAAATTTTTGCACTTCTGCTTTCTTTACTTTGGCTTTCAGTAGTGAAGCATCTAGATGAAGTGAATGGTGGACATTTCTCCTCAGATTTTATGAGGCTGTGGCAAAACTCCTTGAAGCGGATGATATTGTCAGTATGTTCTTTCAACTTTAGTGTTTTCGGGATCTTGTATACCTCTCTCCAGAAAGTCTCTACCTCGTTGGGCTTGAGTGGATTTTTTACAGAAATTTTGTCAATCAGATATTGAACACGGGACGCATTCTGCCTTGCTCATCCAATCTTCTCACGACTAGACAATCAAGGCTCACTTATCAAATGGCCCTACAGTCTCATAAAATACTGATTTCGATTAAAATATCGTACATCGCTTGGAGGATTAGACATGTCTTGACGTTGAGATCAATGTTCCCATGGACGATTTGAAAAATCATTGCCTTCAGCCATGGTTTTACAACTCGTCCTTCAAACATTGATTTCCTCGTAAAGACGTGTCTAACACTCCTTGTTATTACAATAGCATTAAGCCATTTCCCTTCCGGGGTGCTCGTGACTCACTCGGTAAGGAAGGGATTATTGTGGGGTAGGGGGAATAGATTTTTAGATCGATTTAAAAGTTCCGTATTATTCATTTGAATAACATATTTGCTAAGCAACACTGCTCTGATCCAGATTACTAATCAATCTATCTAGCGATCACCCAAAGTGAACAGCCTCACAAAGTTATTATGCGAAGGTCCCCACTCAGGCCCAGTAGCATCCAAGGTCTTTTTTTACAGGCCTCATTCACTCCACTAACACTCTTTTTACAAACTATTTGTTGCCACACTTTTCTGTCCTGACATACATCTCTAGCATCCTTCACGTCCATGTATTTTGTCATGGATGCTCTCCTGTTTCTATGGCTTCTTATGTCTTTTTTGAATTAGTGTCTCTTTCACACATTCTAGCCATTCTTTCCGCGATCTGCCTCTTGGCATACTGCCATTTACTTTACCCTTATACACTTGTTTCGTTAGTCGTTCATCTTTCATTCTCTTAACAATTCGAAAGAATTTCTTTCACATATGTCAACTAGTGTCTCCCCTACGCTACATTATTCAAGAATAGTCTATTAGACACTTTCTTCATCGATGTTTTTCTGCATATCATGTGTAGAAATTTCATGTTCCTTACGTTAATTTTACTCTCAGTCTTTTATTGATAGGTCCGCGCCTTGCTACTGTACATCACAGTCGGTATAATTATTAATCGATTGAAGTCGGTATAATTATAAATAATGCTATCTGATTCCATCTGTCTGATGTGCGAACGGGTCCTTGATCGAAACTAGAAAAAGTGAGGATTTCAGCGCAGGGATATGAAACTCGAAAAAACTGATTGAGTTACGTAAATTATACGTTTTTGCACAGTTTCTCTTAAGTTAATTTCATGGAAAACTTCAAGCTCATAGAGCGATAGATGAATATCACTGATTTGTTTTTTCTTTGTGAGAGGAATAAAACTTTCTTCTTTTACGCCTAAGAAAATTTATAATTTATAAAATTAGGTAAGAAAACCTAATAAATAAGACATCTTTCAGACATATAGCTGACATTTATTTTAAAATACCTTTAAACAGTGCAATTTTCTATATGTGTGAATTCCATGTCTACTGAAAAACAGGAACAAAATTTTGTTCGTTCATTCTTTTCCCACTCATTTAATATTTTTGTCCTGTTTTTCTCAAACCATCTACATCGGAAATTTTTGTGATTGTGAATTCCCTTTTTTTAAAGCTCTTCCAGCTCTAAAGAACACATTCTCATCACGTATCTCGTGAGAAAACAGGCTAAAATCAAATTTTCAATCAAGTTTGAAAACAATTTTGTTATTAAACATTTAATTGTAACTTGTGTCTCTTTTCCAAAAATAAAATTAATTGTTTTGTCATGTCATTTTTCACGATTAAAACGAAAACTGCGCGTCCCATCAAAAAATAATTGATAACAAATTTGTAGAGCTATTTTGGGTGCACAATTTTTGTCGAATGAGCTTTTTTCGCACCTTGCATGGTTTGCTCGCAAAATGGAATTATTGAGTTACTCAATATTTTTTGTGCAATCAAAGTTTGAATCTTCGATTTTTCGAGAAAATTCAAAAAGTTGTTATATAGTTCTTGTAGGGTTTTCAAAAGTCAACTTTTTTCTTCTCATGTCTTTGTTTCATATCGTGCGTTGTTTGGCATAAACTTTTCATTTTCATTTGTTTTTCTGAATTTTGAAAATGCTGTAACCTTGGTTATTTTAGTTTTATCAAAAAAGTCGGGAGAATAAATTGTTTAAATTTACGAGTAGTGCAAATAGCCGTACATATAACTTTTA
>JAABKJ010014433.1:0-10110 GCA_011634705.1 Andricus grossulariae
CTTCTTATTTATTATCCCAAATTTTCAACTCGATGTGGTTATTCGTGTGAAAATAAGTTTACAAATAAAAAAAGTGTTGGTAAGGTAGGAAGCTGGTCACGTGATCCACTAGTCACATGGCCTTAAGGTAATAAAAACGAACTGCAAATTAAAGCACTCAGAGTGAAAAACTTGAATTTTAAAGTTATAAAATTGAAGTTTAAACATTTTTAATTTCAATTTTTTTTATTCATACGCCTAATAAATTATACGTATAAAATGGAAACTATTACCACTTGGCAATTGAACAAATTCAAATTAAAAACTAAACAATTAATTTTTTTTCAACTGGATACTTTTTACAATAGAAGTTAAATTATGTTAATTTTAAATAGTTTCAAATCAGCAATTGTTAAATTGTTATTTGTACATCAAAATTGTTTTTTGTTTTGAATTATTTTTAAATATTCTCTTAAAGTAATTTGTTTAAAATAAAAAATAATTTTATAGTTCCCCTGAAATTTTCCAGATTCTTTTTTTACAATTTCAGAAATCTTTTGAAATCTTTTCCAATATTCTATTAAAATTAATCTTAGGAATTTTTTTTATTATTATGAAACATTTCAAACTTCTTAAAAAGCTTCTCAATTTTTTGTTCGAAATTTGAAAAAATCTACATCTTGTTTCAAATTATTGGAAATCATTTCAAGTTTTAAATTAATTTTTAACCTTTTCAAAACTTCTAAATATCTCTTCAACTGACTGGAATTTTTTCTAAATTAATATGTGTTCACTTTATTATTTATCCATCAAAATTCAACAATTTTACTTACAACTTACATATATTTTGAATAGAACAATTAAAATTGTAACGTTTGTAAACAAAAGCTCTTTGAAATTTTAAGGATTTGGGATTTTTGTTGTTGAAATTGTTTAGTTTTTAATATTTTATTTATAGTTTCTCATTTTGAAGGAACAGAAAAATATTGATACTAATTAAATAATTGTTCTTTTTCTTAATTAAAAAAGTTGAAATTGAAAATTAAAAATCTTAACAATAGCCTAATCAATATATGGTTAAAAGAATAATTCAGAATTGGTAAAATAAATTATTGTTCTCTTTTTAATACTTAAAGTACAGTTTTATTTTAAAAATCATGAATTGATTATTTTTATAGTTTATCAACTAAAAACCTTCTTATTATAAATTGAAAATTTGTAAATTTAAACTAAATGATATAATTGTAACAGTGAAAAGTTTATTTTATCATTTAAAAAAGTTGAAATTGAACTTATTTTAAATTTGCACATAATTTATCAAAAATGTGAAAAGATAATTTTAAATTGCATCATATGAAATGATATATAGTAATATATCATTGGAAATTTTTCGTTTAAAAATTTGGAAAATTCCCAGTCAAAAAATAAATTTACTGTCATTTCCCGGTTACAAAAAATTTGTTTGAAATGTTCACTTTAGAATATTATCAAATTTAAAATAATTCAATTTTGAACGCATAGTTTTTGCATGGTTTTATTTTTACGACAAAATCTTTCTTTATAAATTAATTTGGAAACGGGCTTAGTAAATTGGAAATTAATTTTCCATTTTTTATTTTTACGTTTTGAAAGATGTCAGTTATTAATTTTAAAGGCTATAATTTCGATATTGTACAATTTTTCAGCAATTAAAATAACAAAATTTCAATTTTAAACGCTCTAAATTTGAAAATGGTTCAGTTTTCTGTTGTAAAATTAATTAATTTTCAATTTAAAAGGTTTAGTATAGTTGAAAATTCAACTCTTGAATTTTTAACACTTGAATCTTAAAATAAAAAGATGAATGTTTAATTACGAATATTATTTTCTGCCAAAAAAAATACGGGTTTTCAATCAAATACACTGCAGTCCCGCTTTACCAGCCGTGTCGGGGGTACCCGCAATGGCCTCGATGATGAATCGAGACTCTCGAAACCGTAAACAATCAGGGCCGTGTGAACCATTTCTGTTGGAGTTTTGTCCCAAAAAAATATTTTCTTTGTTTTTTTTTCCCCATTTTGGTTTTATAATATCATAATGCACGTGAAAATGTTTGTACTCTAAAATCAAACTTTATAAAAGTACTGAGATATGATTATGTACGTACATATAACAGGGTGACCATTTTAATCGAAAAAAAAATTCCCGGTCCATTTGAAGGAATAAAAAATAAACTACAAATTAAAGCACTCAAAATGGGACTCTTGAATTTTGAACTTTTTAAATTGAAGTTTAAGTTTTTGATTTCAAAAATGTTGTATTCGAATGATCAATAATTTACACGTTTAACATTGAAAATTGAAAAATTAAAATTTTTTAACTGAACACTTCATAAATTAGAGGTTAAATTATTTTTGTTTCAAATAGCTTTTTTGTTTCAAATATCATTGAAAAGCTTCGAAATTTTATTTCCAAATCTTAAATCTAGAAGTTGTTTTAACTTTTGTCAAATTTGAAATTATTTTTCAATTTTTTTCAGAACATCCAAATATTTTAATAAATAATAAATATTGAATGATACATGTTTTTTTATCAAAACGGGTAAAGCGGGGCTGCCGTGTACATTAATTTTTGTCAAATAATTGAATTTTGAACGAAAAATATAAATTTACAAAAAAAAATGGAATGGTTAAATTTTCATTAAAAAAAAAATTAATTTTGAAAGAAACGGATTTTTAAGAGTATGTGAATTTTCAATCAAATAGTTCAGTTTTCAACCAAAAATGGAATAATTAAATTTTCAACAAAAAATGGAATAGTTCAATTTTCAGTTTAAAAAATTAATTTTCAATCAAAAGAAAAATTAATTTTTAACAAAGAAGTTCAGAGATGAATTTCTAACTAAAACGATTAATTTTGAACCAAAGAAATTAATTTTTAACCAAGTAGTTGAATTTTCAATAAAAAACATAAATTTTCAACCAAATAGTTGAATTTTCAATTTTCCGTTAAAAAAATAATAATTTGCAACAAAACAAAAACGAATTTTCAACTAGAGATGAATATTCAACTAAACTTATAAATCCTCTACCAAAAAAACGAATTTTGAAAATTCTAAATTCGTTTTTTTTGTTCGAAATTAATTTTTTTACCTGAAAATTGAACTATTTTATTTTTTGTTGAAAATTTATCGGTTTTAGTTTAAAATTCATCTTTTTTATTTATAATTCAACTATTCCAGTTGAAGATTTATCATTTCAGTTAAAAATTCATCACTTTGTTTAAAAATGTAACTATTTTTTTGGAAATTAGTTTGTTTTTGTTGAAAATCATTTTTGTTTTAAACTGAAAATGCAACTACTATTCCAATTGAATATTCCATCATTTAATTAAAAATTCATTTATTTGGTTGAACATTAATTTTTTTAACTGAAAATTGAACTATTCAAATGTTGCTTAAAAATTATCTTTTTTAGTTACAAAATCATCTTTTTTTGTTGAAATTAATCTTCGTGGTTGAAAATTCATCTTTTTGTTTGAGAATGCAATTATTCTAGTTTAATTGTAAGATTCATCATTTTAGTTGAAAAATCATTTTTTTTTAATTCAACCATATGTTTGAAAATGTAACTATTTTTTTAATTAGCTGCTTCTTTTGTTGTAAATTCTTTTTTTTCTAACTGAAAATTTAAGTATTCAATTTTTGTTTGACTATTTATCTTTTTTAGTTGAAAATTTATCTTTTAGGTTGAAAATTCAACTATTAAAGTTGAAGGCTCATCATTCTAGTTGAAAATTCATATTATTTTGTTTAGTTCATCTTTTCTGTTTTAAATTAATTTTTTTAACCGAAAATTGAACTATTTCATTTTCGGTTAAAAAATTATCTCTCTTTTTTTAAAATTCAACTATATGTTTGAAAATGTAAGTATTTTGTTGTTAATTTTTTTCCATAAATTATTTTTTATCTAACTGAAAATGTAACTATTCTATTTTTGGTTGAAAATTTATCTTTTTCAGTTGAAAATTCTTTTTTGTTGGTAGAAATTAATATTCTTGGTTGAAAATTCAACTATTCCAGTTAAAAACTCATCATTCTAGTTGAAAATTTATATTTTTTTGTTTAATATTCAAAAATTCCAGACGGAGATTCATCATTTAGTTGAAAATTCATCTTTTCTGATTAAAATTAATTTTTTAAACCGTTAATTGAACTATTTCATTTTCGGTTGAAAAATTATCTCTTTTTTGTTTCAAATTAATTTTTTTAACTGAAAATTTTCCTCTTCCATTTTTGATTAAAACTTGATCTTTTTTAGTTTAAAATGCAATTCTTTATTGAAAATTTCTCGGTTTCAGTTGAAAATTCATGTATTTTTGTGAAAAATCGTCTTTTTCGTAGAAAATTAATCTTCTCGTTCGAAAATTCATCTTTTTTGGTTGAAAATTCAAAATATTTCAGTTGCATACTCATCACTTTACTTCAAAATCTTTTTGGTTGAAGATTATTATTTCAGTTAAAAATTCATCACTTTGGTAGAAAATTTGTTTGTTTTTATATCGGAAAATTAATTTTTTGAACTGAAAATTTAACTTTTCCATTTTTGGTTGAAAATTGATCTTTTTTAGTTTAAAAGACAATTCTTTATTGAAAATTTCTCGGTTTCAGTTGAAAATTCATGTATTTTTGTGAAAAATCGTCTTTTTGGTAAAAAATTAATCTTCTTGTTCGAAAATTCATCTTTTTGGTTGAAAATTCAAAATATTTCAGTTGAATACTCATCACTTTACTTCAAAATCTTTTTGGTTGAACATTATTATTTCAGTTAAAAATTCATCACTTTGGTAGAAAATTTTTTTATGTTTTTTTTTACGCTAGAAAATTAATTGTTTAGGCTGAAAATTTAAATATTCCATTTTTGGTTGAGAGCTGATCTTTTTTAGTTGAAAATTCAACTATTTCGTTCAGGATTCATGTATTTTGTTAAAAAAAGGTCTTTTTTTGGTAGAAAATTAATCTTTTTATACCTGAAAAAACCTGGAATTGTCCGGGAATTTTTTCCTTGGTTTCGAGTAGACACCCTGGTACTAGCTGGGAACACTTGTAGATTATTATGATTGATTATAAGAACTTAAATAAAAAAATAATATAATCACCTTGGACAAAACGATTATAACCAGTAAACTTTATTAAAATTAACAACAAGTCAGTGTTTCAACAGTCCATCGTAAATTCTAATTTTACAAAATCAACCTGACGTCACTCATCACTCGACGGTGTGTATAGTGTTTTACAATATACTCGTTCAGAACGCTTCTCGTCATGTAAGAGTAGTGTCCGCACCTACGACATTAGTAATATTAATCAACTTGGAAGAATTCTTATAAAAATACTATAATTATCATTATCGTTACTAGATTTTCGCAGAAAGCCAACAACATTATCACTCAAATAACATATAGTACATCGCACAATTTGTTTCATGGCATCGTAGTAATCGCTAGTAATAGCACACAGAAAAAGGCGAGCAATAAAAAGAAATGAGCTTTTATCTGATTAGTAACATAACAAACGTATTTTACAGTTAGTAACAATAAATCAGCGTTACACACATTACTAGCTTCTTTACAACTCAAATTCTCACCTTCGCTCACCAATGCGTCCAGCGAATCACAACCCTTTCTCGAACAAACTGCCTTTTCGTTAACAGGTTTTACAAGATTAGACTCGTCAGCTTTACTAATAACAGGAACCTGAGAAAAATCCTCTTTTGATTCCTCCCTGTCCTCCACATTCTCACTAGTTATCTTATCTTCAATTTCTTTGGTACACACAGCACGATCCTCGTTCGAGGCGACAAAATTGGTCAATTTCTCCCTCAAGGTCGTTATTTCATTTCCAATTTCATCAATATCATTGTCAGCCGGATTCTCCTTTCCAAACCCCGACCCAGTTTTCTCTCTTTTACAAGAATTTTCATCTCCAGCATCTGCTTTTTCTAATTCCTCCTGACATATTCTCTCCTCCAAGGCATTCGGGAGAAGCGAGTCATTTTTATTCGATTCGGGTTGAAAACATTTAGTAGACTCGACTAAATTCTCCAACTCCTGGCATAGCTGCCTATAAACCGAAATCTCCTGCTCTGTGAAAGGTCCCACATCCTTGTGAGCTGTTTGATCTTCTTCAATTTTCAACTCCAGCTCAGCCTTATTCCCGTTGATGTCGAGACTATTCGTTTTATTCAAATCCAGATCAAACTCGCTCTCTAATCGCGAACTATGATCGGAAACTCTGCTTCCAATTCCATTCGCGCTTTCAGAATCCAATTCAGTTTCATCTAGATTGCCTTTTTTGTTAATTAGGCTGTAAAGATTTGCTGATAGCGAGCGCACAGCGCGCTTCTTCTTCGCGACAAAGGTCGAAGGTCTCTCCCAACTCTGCTTATCATCGCTGACAGTTTTATCAAGTGCATCTTTCCGCAGATTTCGAAACGCGAGATCATCAGTGACGACGTCCGGTTCACATCTGGGAAGGTAAATCGACCTGCGTTCGGACTTGGAAGGTTTTGTGTGGAGATAGTCACTTTCAGTGGCGCCTGTGATTGGCCCTAAAGGAATTCCAAAAGGTGGTTGAGGCTCGAGCACTTTTAAAGTGTTGTTTGCATGGTGCAAATTCCGGAAGACTACATCATCGAGAGTCACATCTGGTTCCTTTCTTCTGACTTTTTGTTTTGGATCGATGTACGAATCCCTTCGAGAAGCAAGTGGCGAAGTGATGAGGTAGCTGATATTTGATAACATAGCATATCCATCGGAAATGGGTCGATTAGAAGATTTGAGTCTTCTGTAGGCCATATCATCTTTTATGATATTGGGTTCAACTTCTGACTTCTTTGCTTTTGTGTTAGCGGAATTCATGTTACGTTCCAAATCACTCAGAATACGCTCTATTTTTTTGTTGCTGTACTCTTCCATGCTCCTTTTTTCTGCTCTCTCCAAAAGATCCTCATCTCCTAATTGAAGACTGTTGTAGATTTCTTCCAGCTCGCAAAGAGCTTCTTCCAAATTCTTAGAACTCCTCTTCTCAGATTCTTTTTCTCTTAGAACTTTTTCTTCTAGAAGGCGTTCAGACGGAGACAATCGGGAGGGGGTTTTCAACTCAGATTTGAAGACAATTTCTGACCTTTGAGTTGGTGAGCGAATCCGGGAATAGATACCCTCTTCCTTCGGAAGATAACACTGACTATCTGTTCTCCAGTTACTGAACCTGGCATTTTCTTTGTGATCTATTTTTGAATATTCGTAAGGAGAAACGTAAGATTTTCGAACCTGTGGCGAAACTTTCGCCTCGAAAACCGGAATATGATCCTGGTAAATATCCTCCTGAGATTTTGACTTTTTATGAGGAAGGATGTCAATATTCGTTGTCACTGGGAATATTTGCTGGGTTTGTCTGCGACGGGAGTCGAGTTTCTTTTTCTCTTTGAAGTTGTTAGTCTTGTTCTCTTTAAAGTTGACACTCTTATCGAAGTCAGAGAAATATTGAAGTGTTTGCCTAACGAGGGGATTTTCGGCTTCTTGGATTTCGTGTTGATAATCTATGGCGGGAGGTGATCGAGACTGATATTTGGGCAGCGTGTTTGGTGAAGGAAAAAACTGCGAATTCTTATCGGACCATTTATCTTGCGAGTAACGACTATTCGCGTCGCTTATCTGATCGAAATCTTGCGAGGACGTAATCGGTTTCAAAGATCCGTTCTCGTCTTTGCACAATCGTTTTATGAATCGCTCGGTTCTCGCAGTTCTTCTCCTTCTGAGACAGACATCATTTTTCACCCCATTTTGCGGCCTACACTCATTCGAACTTTCATCGGTGCTGCTGTTTATGCAGAGTTTATCCCTCTTTGCCTCGACCCTAGCTTTCATCTTGTCCTTTCGAAACTTCTTATTAGATCCGTCAAGCGAACCTTCGCTGCTGCGAGAATACATGGATTCATGATAAAGAGGGGAGGATTCCAGAGGTGAAAAAATGAAGGGATTCGGGTCGGGTTGTTTTCCACTTGTGTATTCAAAATCGAGATCTTTTTTTGTTTGCAGAGATGATCGAATGGCACGACGAGAAGGTTTGCTTTTGAGAATGTTCTTGGTTTTCTTCCGCCTTAAAACAGGCGTGTGGATGCTGGAAGCATCCTCACTGGAGGAGATTTCGCTCTCGCGATTTGAGATTTTTTTGAAAAATCCACCGATTGTCCATCTCTTTCCCTTTCTTTTGTCGACTGAGGAAGGTTCTACGTCGGGCTGCCGTCGAGTCGGAGGCAGAAGACTGTCCGTTTTTGGGGCTGTTTTGCTTTTGCTTCTCCACTTTTCCATCGGAACGAATTTGCGGTTTATCTACTTGATCTGCTTCATTTGTGAGTGGTTAGGAACCTGCAACAATTTCAGGGTTTGTTAGTTTTCTGGTGAATTCCTGGAGTAATGTGCGGTAACATTGTAAGCGGTGTAGTTTATTCAGCGCGTGATAAATTGCGGGGTTAATCGCGGGATTAATTATTATATTCAGCAGCAGAGCCAATGTTTAGCGGAGAAATAAATTTCGAAAAACTTCCCCCTTTTTCTGAATTCTCTGAAATTAGGAAATTTATTATTTATTATAATTAGTTCAATTTTTTTAATATGAAAACTAAATTCCATTAAAAATAAAAACACTTTAAAAAATTGAAGCTAAAACATTTTGAAACATGTTGGAAATATGAAAACAGAAGTTGTTATCCAATTCATATAAAAATGGAAGTTAAAACATATATAGTATTTAAAACACAAAATTACAAAGTTAAATAACTAATAAAAAAATGGAATATTCCAGGTTGAACTGCAAAGTTTTCGCATTTTAGTGCATATCGCCCCCAGATTTGTTCGAATCCATAAAAAATACGTGCCTTTTTTTTAATTTTATGTTTTTTTTTAATTAAAAAAAAATTTTAACCCCATAAAAAAAGACGTTACTTTAAATTTTATGCAGAATTGTCAATATTAGATGAATTGAATTGAAACTCAACACTTATCTTCACAATTAACCATAGAATACGAGTCAAAATTTACTTTTTAAAAATCACCCCCATGAGTCTGTTTTATAGGGTCCCAAAAAAACTCCATAAATGAAAAATTGGGTTTTGGACGCTAATTAAGATTTTTTTGCAGTTTATAAAATTATAAATTGTTTCTGTTACATAAAATACTACTTTATATTGACAAATAGATGTTTACATAGATTGTTTAAACAATTCATTATTGTTTTTAGCCATTTTTTCTTAGAAGAGAGTTAAAAAGCCGCGGTTTTTTCCGAATGTTCAACTTATTTTTAACTGTTCAGCTAGAGCGAGGCAATAATCAATTAAATTTAACATAAATAATTGTTTAAACCATTTATTATTATTTATAATAATATTCTTTTAGGATAATGCTAGAAAGTTGCGATTTTTTCTAAAATTTTCCAATTTTGGCCACTTTTGACTTGAAGTGAAGTAATAATTAATGCAATTTAGCAAACATTAAACAATTTATTACTATTTTTAATAATATTCTCTTTGAATAATGCCTGATAGTTGCGGGTTTTTCTGAAATTTTCACCTTTTCTTTGACTATTTAGGTTAGAACAAAAAATAAATATCAATAATATTATTATTGATTATTATAAATAATAATAAATGATTCAAACAATTTTTTTTGATAAATTTAATTGATTATAGCCTCACTCTAACTGAAGAGTTGAAATTAAGTTAAACATTTGGAAAAAACTGCGACTTTCTAAATCTATTCTAAGAGAAAATTGCTAAAAACAATAAATTGTTAAAAATATTTGTAACATGTAATTATCGGTAGAAAGTATTATTTTATGTATTATAAACAATTTATGTTGAAAAATCTTTGAAAAAATAATAATTAGCTCGAAAATCTCACAAAACCCGAATTTTAACTTATGGGGTTTTTTGGGGCCATATAAAACATACTTACGGAGGCGATATTTAAAAAGTAATTATTTATATATATTCTATAGCTAATTTTGAAGATAAATGTGTAGTTTCAACTCGATTCACCTAATATTGACGATTCTGAATAAAATTTACAAAAACGTTTTTTTTTATGGGAAATTCG
>JAABKJ010014434.1:0-10109 GCA_011634705.1 Andricus grossulariae
TAAATTGGTATAATCTACTTATCTAGCAAAGTAGACTCCAACATTTTCTATTTTCTTTCCGATTTTCAGGTTACACAATTCCTAAAAACCTAGAAATAGGCAAATTTCATAATCATTATCACTTCTAAATGTTCCAAATGTCGAATAATGCAATTGTCTAACTCTTCTTTGGAATTCCTGTATGTCTTTGTCTGTTAAAAAAATATATACACTATGAAATATAAATTGCTCTGAAATAAGCTTGTAGAAGCGACAAGAAGAGTCACTTTGATCGATTTCCATATTTACAGTAAAAAACAAGGTTTACTGAAAAAATAAGTTTGCACAATGCACTTTTACTGAAAACACTGGAAAAACTAAGGGAAATGAGGAATATTTGAAATTTTTTGTGATTTTAAGCAAGAATCTTCGGAGAAGCGTTGACAGCAAATCGTTGTCTCTGCTTGTCGCCAGTGCCGTTGAGCGCATTTATGATCTAGGATAGTTATAGTTGCTCACTGAATTGTTCGCTCGCTCACTATGTGTGCAATCCACAGTAAGTATTCAATTCCACCAACACTAGTCTGAGTATTTTTTGCAATCAAATGCATATCACAATCGTGGTTTGAGTAAAACATTATTGTTTGCAATTATTTTTTGAATAACTCTGTTTGTTTTTTTAGTGTAAATGTAGAAATGGAGCCAAGTGACGCTTTATAAATCCAGCTGATGACAAATTATATCTAATACATCTCATAGTACATTTTTTTACCATACAAGGCCAAATGGATTATTCGAAATTCAAGTCTTACCGAAAAAATAGATCCACTACATCTTCCATATTAAAAATCAATAGAGGAAAAACAGTGGAACACACAGGAAAAAATTCGGAAAGCGACGGAATAAACTATTTGGGACACTGGGAAAATTATTGGGAAAGAAATTGGAAACGTTTAGAACGAAGTAGACGCAATGAGATACTGCGGAAAAATTTCAGAAAGACGTCGTAAACCTTAAAAGGGCTTGGGCAAAGAGAAAAGCTCGGAAAGAAATCGGAAGAAAAGTTCACAAAAAATTCGGACAGATTCAGAACCGAATCTCTTTCCGACCATTTCCGTTTATTCCGCGAGGTCAGCGTTTTTTTTCCTCAGGCCAACTCAGCGTACGCGCCATATGGGCAGACGACCCCGAACTTTTGCCAAAAACAAAGTATGGAGTTTGAAGAAAAATAAATATTTATAATTTTTTATACATTTTGAATATTTAAAATCCAATTCTTATATATTATATTCTTATATATATATATATATATATATATATATATAACACAATATGACACAGTTTAGTCTCTTTTGTAAGTTTGAACAATGCTAAGTCATTTTTCACTAATCTCCCAGTGAAATTGGTACTAAACCTTCTTCCATAAAGCGGTTATAAATACATAAAAATATAGTAGTTTTAGATGGACAAGTGAAAGTATTAAATAAATTTTATTTTTTCAAAATATTTAAGAAGTTCGAAACCCCCGATAATAATGCTTCATTCAATATATAAATAAATATTAGCAAAGATATTCATGAATGAAAAAAAAATTGATAGCTGCCAAACGTTACCTTAACTAACCTTTCCACTAAGTCACGCTTGTTTTCTTTTGCAGGTCGTTTCATGAATTTCAGCTGTTCAATACTGTCCCGTTCCACTGAGTTTTGCACTAATTTGCTCGTGGAACATTATCTTACCAGATTTTTACTTGATTTTAAATCATTTTTTGAAAGATAAGAGACTCCAGCAGATGTAAACTTTTAGCCGTGTGACCGAATTTTTCGCACATTTTTCATCGGTTTTTTTTTCTAAATATACTTCAGATTTTTTCTACGTTCTAAATCTCTTTTATTTGCACAATTATTTTGCCTTTTTTTTTCGTTTACAACCTCTTCAAAACATTTCTACACAAATCTCCTGGAAACATCCGGAAATAACGTAAAATTCGGACACATGAGTTCACTACTGCAACTGAACGATCCTGGAATCTGCCCACACTTTCCTCTTCCGAGAGCTCAGTCCCATCCAACAAATTTCCGGGCATTGTTTGTCCGAATGACCCAGTTAGATTTTTCAAAAGGAGTACTGATACTTTCGTTTCAGTTATAATGAACGGTTCCCTAGGCATTATTTAATGAAACGGCCCAGATAGAACCGTTGATTATAATGAATGAACAGAGTGAGAGACAGATTCAATGATGAACTCAGAAGACGTACGTTTATAATGGTGCTCTTAAATCAGCAGATTTATGAGGGTTTCAACACAGGTATACACAAGGAAGGAACAAAATATTTAGAAAAAATTATATATATATTCAGCAACTTTTTCCCTGGGCTGAGAGTTCAGAAAGATCGAGGAGGAATATAAACGATGTCCTCACGATCGAGTCGGTAGATCGAGTGATTGTCAGTAGCCGAAGGAGGTTCTTTTATGCTCGAGCGTGCCGTTTCTCCCATCCCGTGAAGCGCAGTGGTAGGAGCCTCCTTTCATAGTTTACCCTCTCTCCTCGTGCGAGTCGAGTAGCGGAGCAATCTCTACTGAAGATTTTTTCCACTCTTCGATATTTTAGGCGCGCGACTCTAACAGAATATTGCGTGGTCGTGATTGGTGCATCGTGACTGTTGCGCGTGGACCGCGACCCAACCAAAATATGTCACGGTCGTGATTGATGCGCCGTGCCTCGTCTCTCTTTCTCCAGCGTTACATGTTTCTTATTTTCGATTGAAAATAATCTTTTTAATAAAAAAAGGTCTTTTCAATATTCCAAAAAAAATTTCAAATGGCAATACCGTGATTTTACTGAGACAGAAGTTCATATTTATAGTCTGGGAGTTCGTACAAAATTCGTGAATATCTTAGGAAAGCTAGGTTTTGAATATTTGTTTGCATATAGGGTGTGCATCAACATAACACAGTCAGCCAGCTAGGTGCTAGAACGCCTGAGCCCAAAATTCCACAAATATGTCAAAAAACTAAAAAAAATTAATCATTTTAGAAAAGCTCAAATTTTTTGTTTAAGTCTTATCTGCAATAATATTTACAAAATTACCAAAATGACCGTGTTGAAACCCCGCCCGTCAGCTGCCCCTCGAAACATGTCGAAAACTAAAGAAATTCAAGCATTTCAAGAAAACTTAAATTTGTTGTGTGAATTGTACCTACAATGACATTTACGAAAACACCATCAGCCGGCCTATTTCCGGAACCTGGCCAGTCAGCCGCCCCTCGCAACATCTCATCAAGCTTAAACTTTTGTGTCAGGAGTACCTGCAATAACATTTAAGAATATACCGGTCAGCCCGCCTAGTACCAGAACCAGTTTCCTTTGACATATTGTCTGTTCATGTTCCGGCACAGTGCGGGCTGACCGGTATTTTCGTTAATGTTATTGTAGGTAATACACTAAAAGTTTAAGCTTTCCTAAAAAGCTTAAATTTTTTTCAGCTTTTTGATACGTTTGCGGGGTTAATGGGGCCGGGTAGTCTGGCATCCTATATGCAACCAAATATTCAAAAATTCAGTGATCAGTATTTTCTGTGAAAATTCAGTGGAGTTTCATATTTCATGGTTATCAGCCTTCCGGATAATCTGAATCAGTCTGAATCAATCAGAAATAGGGGAAAATGTTTAAATGTAATTTCTGATCTAACTGATGTTAGTCCTCTATGTAGTATGATCTTAGATTCAATAATTTTAAATCCATAATGTTGACTCTTTTGCTTTTTATTCTATCCTGACTAATGTTATAAATTTTATGAACTGTTAGTTTCTTTTAACTAAATGTTTAATTGATAATTATCACTCTGATTTTGATAATTAGTGTTTGTAATTAATTAGGGAACCATATATATAAAGTTAGTGTTACGTTTCTATTGGTCCACGACTCTTATTCACGTCATTATATCCTTACTAATATTACAAGTTTTATCAGCCGCTAATTTTTACTACTCAATGTTTCATTAACAATTGTCACCCTGATATAAATAACTTGCTTTCGCGTTATATAAATGAACACTATATTTAAAATTAGCGCTACGTTACTGCTATTCTACGTCTCTGTTACATCACGTTCTTACATTCTCTCTTTAATGTGAATAAAAAAATAGATCAGAACGCTTGTTCTGACTCTCTCAGCAAAATTGACTATTTTCCACATTAAGGATAACCACACTTTTATGTTTTGTTTACTTAAAAACTCTGTTTTTTGCTTATTCACGCTGATAGTGATTGTTTTTTCACAGAACTTTCAGATTGAGAACTAAGATGGTTCACACTACAAATACTACATATTAAGTATGCAATTTTTTAACATGGACTTTGTACTGACTTGTTGACTATTCATGATAAGAAAAGCATTCGGTCTTTCGAAACATCGTCTTTCTACAAATTAAAGGGCCGTTCTCAAAATCTTAGTCTTTTTTATTGGTCTGAAGTATGTCTTGTGTACTTTGCAATCATGTCTCTTTCCACAAGCCTAGTAATCATCATAACGAACCAAGGACCCTAGTATCCTAGTATGCTAGTATCGTACAAGATTCTTGGGAGGCTCAGGAATATTACTCTCATACTGTGGTCCAAGTAGGACATTTCTTTCCTGAGTTTTATTAATTTATTCTACGATAATAGCAATGACTAATGCACTGCTAAGGCTTCTCTCAGTGCGTGATTTCCATTTTTCTAAATAGATATTTGAACCAAAATTCTTGAATTGGGCTAAAAAGCTGACATTGCGCATATACTATACGTAGTATATTAACTTTCTCTAAGCCCGCTATTTTTTAAATAAATGCGATTTTTATGAATCTCTAGAAATCTGTTGGAATATTTGAAAATCTTTTCAAATATTTAAAATCTCTGAATCTGATGTACAAAAAAAGTTGACCAGTCAACCTTGTGGATCAAAACTTGTTAAAAATTGAAGAGTTTCAAATTTAAATCTTTCATAATTGCACAATATAAATTTTCAGTCAAACAATTTTGAATCATAAATGTGTGAAATGAATAAATGCAAATTCGAAGCCTTCGAAATTACACAATCTGCAAATAATAAAAACTTAAAATTCTATACTTTCCCAGAGGAACTCACCAAAATCCATGATTTTTGTTTCCTAGTCCTATAAATATAATTAGTTTTAGTACTGATCAATTAAAAATAAAAATTAATTAATGAGTTCCTTCAAACCTAAATCAATGTAGGCGACATGCGCTTACAAAAATGTGTTTCTTACACTATTTAAATGAAGTATTTAAAATGTATAACTTTGATATTTAACCCTTGTTTGACACACTGGGGTGTAAAAAACCCCACGACCATTTTTCCTTACTTTAACCATTATTTAGTTGATACTTAGTTTTAATTTTTGGCTATAAAACCTAGATGATCCTTCAAAGTAAACTATCAGGATGATCTGATAAACTTTTCAAGTAAAAATATTCAATGGATCATTTTTTTAAACAATTTTCGTCGCTATGGTCTAGATTACCCCAGAAGTGTTCCAAGTAAGGGTTAATTAGTTCAAGTAAATTGTTAATAGATACAATGTTAAAATACTGTAATAGATTGATAGTAAAAATTAAGAGAAGTGCTGCTTATGCTCATAGCAATATTTGTGAACTATTAGGAAATGAATATATTCTTACCAGGTGCTAAAGTTCGAAGCAATTCATCCAGCTTTTTACAAAGTAAAATCTTTTCACTCAGCATCTCGATATCGACTGTCGGCAATCCTTCTTGTTGGCCTATTAGTTGAGATAAAGCTAGTTTTACATCCGTCATGTAAAAATGGTTCTCATGAAGTGTCTTCGCGTGCCGATTAATAAAAGTTTTACAAGCTTTTACATCCCCTTTTCTCATCTGGGACAAATCTATTCCTATTTTGTCTGTTATTTCTTCTGCCATACGCCATGATATCGAAGAGTTGCATGTATTACAAATATAGTCAGGCCGTTCTTCATTATGTAATATAAACGTCTTTGGAAGCATAGAGCCGTTGCATTTTCTATGCAAAATGTTAATTATATTTATATATTAGCTTTATATTGTTGGCAAGTTAACATACGCAGAACAAATAAATTTTATATAGTTTACGGAACGAATTCCAGAGCAGCGGATATACGCAATAACTGAACAGCGTTTTATATAATTTCCAGAACATTCCAGACAACCCGTAAAATTATTCGGGCGTAATTATAAAAAAGTTCCGTAGTTTTTAATGTAAGCTTAAAATAAAAAAGTTCGATAATTATTGTGGAATGAATCGATAAAAAGTCTTCAAAAGATTCGTAGAAATTATCTGGGAGATACTCAGTTTTTTTTAAACACTGCATTATATGAACTGGAGAAGGCGGTTCCGTAAAATTTGAAACGATTTGAAAAATACTTCATGCACAAGTGTGTATGTTTTGTTTACTATATGTGAAGGTCGATAGTTCTACGGGTGGTTGTGTTGTTGAAATAGAGGTTAATAAATCGTTTTGAGCACGCAATTATTTTTCTCATTCTGTAACAGATTTGAAGATTTATTATCTTTCTGGAAACAAATTCAACGACCGCCAATTGAAAAATTTTAGTTTCGGTTCATACTTTCTTTATTCTAAGCTCGTTTTCTGAGTATTATTTTGACGAAGCTGATTCGCTTTTTCGTTGTTTTCGAGAAAATAATCTGTCAAGTATTTGCTACACGCCATATACAATTTGGAGAAAAACTGTTCCCGTTAGCCGGTAACATTTTGGAGACTTTTGTTTGATTTAAAAATATTTTATTTTGTAAGAGATGAAATAACAAATTTCTATTCAAATTTTTTTTAAATCGCTCATACATTAAATATACGAACCCGAAAAGTTACTCATAAGTTGGGACACATATATTTATCCTCTGACTGTAACGCTCAGCCAAGATTTTTTTACATATGTCCAAGCTTTCCATAGCTCAGTTAGATAGAGCCTGCGGCGCGGCGCGGCGTGGCGTGAGTTAGATTTATGGTTAGGTAGCCTTTGTAGGGTTTGAATCCTCAGCAAATAATTGAGATGTTTTATACCGTTTATGCATCCGATTATATGTATAAGTGACAATAAGTACATGTTATATTTTCGCGGATTTTTAATACTATTGAAACGTCCTACATATCTAGTAAAAATACTCGTAGTCCAACAGATTGTATAACGAGACCTATTTGACTTCCACAAAACTATCTTCCATATCCGCTACTCTTGAATTAGTTCCGTAAACTTTATAAAACTAATTTTTTCCGTGTAGATGAGGTTCATTGTGCGTGACTGTTACATATGTATATAATATATTTGGGGAATTATTTCTGAAGGGACCCTACCTAAAAAAACCAAATTTCTCCAATCGAACTTAACTGTCTTGTCAGTCACCGAATTTCCAACGATCGTTAAGTAACCGGGTACCCGATTAACCCCTATGATCTTTGAAGGTAATTAATTTATTTTCATTATTTTTTACATATATAGTTGATTTTTACTTTGTATAGGAGTCGATAATAACTATCTGTTGGTCCGAGCGCGCATCAGTTTCCGTTTCTGCTAATTAGAAAAGACAGGAGGTTTTTTAGCCATCAATGTCTACAAATGTGACACAAGTGTGTGTGATGATACAAGTGTTTCACATGCGAATGCTTTGAAATCAATATGCACATTTAGCATAGATTAATTGGAGTTTTACCTAACTTGCCTAATTAGTATTTCTGTAATTTGTTAATAATGAGAAATAGTAATATTTTCAAGCTGAATATTGCTGTAATTTACTTGAAATGAAAATACGTAATTACGTTTATCTCATGCTTCAATTGTATTACGAACGTTCATAGAAAATTCACCGAATATTAGTCATTATCATAGTTTGCACATGTCTGTGAATTATATATATACAAGGTGTCCATGTATTCAAAATATCTATTTATATTTTCTGATTCCTTGTGAAAAACTGAATAGAAAACGATGAGTAGAAAAATTTGATTAAGTGCATGATTACCGAGTAATTAGTAGTTAAAGATTAACCAATAAAAAAATGCGTTAGATAGCCTCCATTAATTTTTGTAGGAGGTTTTTACTCTCTGTTGCAACATCACACTTAAAAGGGATTCGAAAATTAAAAATGTTCTTTTTCGTAGCAACCAAATTAAAAAAAATTGCTCGACGAGTCAATTAGCTTACTGAAAATGCATGCGTTGTTTGAAATCTTCAGAACCCTCCTGAATTCTTTGCATTCTGCAGAATTCTCCTGAGTTCTGTAGCAATAATTACTTTAACATTTTTGAATTACCCTGAACACTTTTGAATACATTACATTATTTGGTATTTCAAGACTTTTAAATACGAAGTGTATGAACTGTCGGTACCGGTAAAAAAAATTGTCAATACCGGTAAAAAAAATACCGGCCCCGACATTTTTTTTACCGGTTTTCGAATTTAAGGAATTTATAGAATTTAAAGAATTCATGGAACTCAAGGAATTCATGGAATTCATGAAATTCATGGAATTTATGGAATTCATGGAATTCATGGAATTTATGGAATTCACAGAATTCACGAAATCCATGGAATTCACGGAATTGATGGAATTCACGGAATTCACGAAATTCAAAAAATTCATCGAATTCACACTATCTGTACCAATAAAAAAAAATACCGGTAACGACAATTTTTTCACCACTTTTTGAAACGAACATAAAATTCATGGAATTCAAGAAATTCACAGAATTCACGGAATTCATTGAATTCTCAGAATCCACGGAATTGGTGAAATTCATGGAACTCACGAAGTTCATGGAATTCACGGAATTCGCGGAAATCCACGGAATTCGTTGAATCAATGGAGTTGATGAAATTCACAGAATTCCATAAATTCCCTGAATTCCGCGGATTCTTTGAATTCCGTGAATTTCAGAAGCTCCGTTAGTTCCATGGATTTCGCGAATTCAGTGAATACCGTGAGTTCCATGAATTCCACGAATTTCATGAATTCAACGAATTCCGTGAATTCTGTGAATTTTTGAATTCCGTGAATTCCTTGAATTTTATGTACAGTTCAAAAACCGATAAAAATGGTTGGTACAGGCATTTTTTTTACTGGTATCGAAAGTGTGCATGGCAAGAATTCTTTGAACTTTGTGAATTCCGTGAATTTAATTAATTTCGTGAATTCCATAAATTCCATGAATTTCGTGAGTTCCCTGAATTCTGTAAATTCCATGAATTCCCTGAATTCCGCGAATTGTTTTAATTCCGTGAATTTCATCAACTTCGTTAACTCCATGAATTCCGTGGAATTACATGAATTCCTTGAATTCAAAAACCGGTAGAAAAAAATTTGGGTACTGGTGATTTTTGTACCGGTACCGACAATTTTTTTTTTTTTACCGGTACCGATAGTTCATACAGTTCGTATATAAAAGTCTTGAAATTCCAAATAGTACAACTTATTCAAAAGTGTTCAGGGTAATTAAAAAATGCTAAAGTAATTATAGGTACAGCACTCGGGGAAATTCTGCAGAATGCTAAGAATATTCAGGAGGATTCTACAGATATCAAACAACGCATGCATTATCAGTAAGGCAATTAACTCGTCCTGTAATTTTTTCTGATTTGGTTGCTACGAAAAAGATGCGTTTTTTAATTTCGAATCCCGTTTAAGTGTGAAGTTGCACCAAACAGTCAAAACCTTGTACAAAAATTAACGGAGGGAAAATTACACAATCTGAACTTGTATTCTCACACACTCCCAGCAATAGCACATGGAATGTCGGCTATCGAACGCATTCTTTTGATTGATTATTCTTTAATTGCTAATTACTCGGTAACTATGCATTTAATCAAATTTTTTTTATCGTTTCACATTCAGTTTTTCACAAGGAATCAGAAACTATAAATATGTATTTTTAATACTCGGACACCCTGTATATATATGTGTGTTATGGTTTCGGTTTCTATTTTCGGTTTCGGTTTCTATTCCTTTGGAATAGAACTGAAGGGCCTATGACAAAGCCACCGAGCGCGTCCTCGGGTTGCGGATAGAGGGTCCCTGTACCAAGGGTTTCTGCTGAATATGGTTACAATAATTAATAA
>JAABKJ010014435.1:0-10109 GCA_011634705.1 Andricus grossulariae
CACACATCACTACTTTCCAACCGAGCAATTCACGCCTACCCCGAAAGGGAAACGGCTTAATGATATAATAATAATTTACAAGTCCAGACTCTCAAATAGATCTATAGATCAAATAGATCTAATCAACTGTGCAATTTTCACGTTCAGATATGATAAAAGAACAAGGCTAGGAAATTACTTTGAATTGTACATAACATGTTTTCTTATTGCAAAGTCTAAGAAGGATCGTCTGCAGTCGACCCTTATAACTTAGTCATACTAACTGTGGCTATAATTACGATATCCTTAATATTTTAAATCCAGAATATCATGTAAAATACATCAGTGATAAGAAAAACTGATCAATGATTATGTTTTCGAATCTAAATGGATCGCTCATCTTGTTAAGTGCATCAAGAATTATTTCAAAGTATCTCAAGCTGTGTTCGTCATTGACGACAACCTTGACAATCAAGCTATCAAGATTGAAAGTATCCTTCGAAAAGTTCATCGAATATTCGTAGTCAGAATATCAGTTTACAGAATGCCACTCTTTCTAGAGCCTGAATGCGGAAATTTCCCAAAGATCTTCAATCCATGACTTTGTTCATCACTATTCTATTTGTAAAGGAAAATCTACAAAACTCATCGTTTTCTGAATCAACACAATTTCTGATCAAGTTGTCAGCTCATCAAGCAAGAACAAAATGTTTGATGATCGTCTTTCATCACAGAAGCTTCCAGAAGCTTCAATTTTAAAAGCTCTTTCGAAGGCGATGAAGTTCACAATGTAACAAGAGCCAGCCCAAGAAGTATGGTGGGGTGGCTGTTCATGTGAAAACACAAGCATAGAAACTGGATTTGTGGGACTACTTCGAGGCAACGAAATTCAGCTCACAACCAACCAAGGATTACTAAAGTACAATTAAACTTTTCAATCCAGTCGAAGTACTGGAAAAATACAATATAATGCATTGATACTCAAATCAAAACAAGATAAGCGATCTCTGTCACTCTCAACAGAATGGTTATACTTGGTACTACTATTCGTACCAATCTGGCTGATGACTCACGTACTGAAATTTGACACTTAATACTGGTCTTTGATAGACATAATACAAGCACTATTGGGATTTTCAGTACCTATCGAACCTCAAAGATCGACCGAAAGGATTGTGTTTGCCGCTCTTCTGATCGCGTTTTCGGTATTCTCATCGACCCACTTCGCGATATTAACCGACATTAAAATAACTGAAGATACAGATATGGTCATCGATACATTAGAAGATCTGGACAAGTCGAATCTAATTTCTATTATTTTGAAATTGTTTTACAGAATATTGGAAATAGAAAGTGATCACATTACGGAAACTTTTTCGAACAAGTCCAGAATTAATATTACTCGTGAAGAATGCCGAAAGATGCTATTGCATCACGAGAAGGTTGCTTGCATAGATAGAGAAATCACATCTGAACTATTCATTCAAAGTCACCTAGATGAAGATGGTCGTCCTGGGATGAAACTCGTCAAACAAACCTTCGGTCACTATGTGAAGACTATGTTATTTGAGAAAAATTCACCGTTTGTTCGAGCCTTTGACAGGATCCTAATAAAAATACTAGAGTCTGGTCTCGAAACTCACTGGCGTGAAGCTCTATCGTCTAGATTAATAAAATCAAAACAATCTTTACTGAGTGAAGAACAAGAATCTGCGAATCTGATTTATCCACTGCTCATCGTTCTGACTACTGGATATGGACTTTCCATTTTAGTTTTCCTGATCGAATTGCTGAAGAAAAACATCGAAAAAGTTACATTCAAGTGTATTAGATTTATTCTACCCGAAAATGGCTTCTAAGCTATTAGCCAAAGCAAAAGAAACTAGAGTTAAAATAGGTTGCAGATAAAATTTTGACTTATTCAATATTAACCCTTAAAGCGCCACGCTATGTAATAATAACACAAAGCGCCATGTGGAGTCGTGGGCGACCCCCTTGTCGGAAAATGTCATATTGTAAAGATAATAGCCTTTATTTCAATTCCAAAAAAATTACTGAATACTCTGCAACGATCCTTCTAGTGTGTAGATAAGGTTGTATCGACAACATTTTTGCTGTGTGTTAGAAAAATAAAAATCTTACGAAAACGTGCAAAATGACTTTTTTCATGAAAAAAATCATAACTCAGTCAATTTTTGATACATTAAAAATCATAACTCAGTCAATTTTTTATATTTCAAACTAAAAATTTAACCTGTAATTCTCAAAATATAGCTCTTCATGAAAACAAATTTGTTATAATGCAGCTTTGAAAAAAGGTATTCATTTGGGAACTTGAATTGGGTCATTTCATGAAAAGTGGGAGGAACGTCTTTTTAATGATTAACTCTTTATTTTTTCATGCCATTTTATTACTTTTTAAAAATAATCGCGCAAAAAAGTAGAAACTTTTCATACTCCGGGGGCGCTTCAAGGGTTGAAAATAATACTGCGATAGTTTCACCCAGGATAGGGGAGGCTCTGACATCACGATTATTGCAGTGCGTTTTCATAAAACAGTCCCAGGTGGAAAAGTTATACATACTAGGAAATATTGTGCATAATTTTCATATGTTAAATTCATTTTTAGTATGAAACAAATGAAAAGTATACATAATATTTCCCATTATACATAACTTTTCCGCCTGGGTGTATTGTAGAAATGGGAGTAGTATCAATAAAAAGAAACACAAATAAAACATTGTTCTTGCTTATAAGTTGCTACTTTATTATCTCATATTACTGTAAACAATTTACAACTTATTTTCTGAAACTCCATAAAAGCGGTGAAAAGAAACTAGCAGACAGCTAGAAGTAGCAATCTTTGCTCACTTTAACCCTTCAACGGCCAAGTTTAGTTTCCGTTGAATAAAAATTCTGGGAAAATTCCGGAATAATGTATGGTCATTTTCTGATCAATTTCTGCAAGAAAATCAAGAAAAACAAAAATAGTGAACGTTGCTCACCTGCAAAAGTGCCCGTTAAAGGGTTGAGGTAGTTGTCGTGCCAAAAATTAGGTCTCTGGAGAAACAGTTTTCTATGGGTTTAAGAATTAACATGATATTATCGGTCATGTCCTATACACAAATTTTATTTTCCATCCAAAAAGTTTAAAATTTACTTAACATAATTATTTTGACAATAGATTCTGTAATTACACTTTTTCTTTCCATAACTTATCACCTATTTTTTTAAATATTTGAATTTTATTAAAGCAAAACTTACTACTTCAAGAAAATCAAAAACAATGTTTTGTATTTGAAATGATATCAGTAGTAATAGTATATTGCACAACTAGGGTTGAAAGGCTATGGAAAAATGAAAAATTGGCTTACTTATAGCACTTTTTGGAACTTCTATTTTCTCCTTTTCCTCTCCTGAGTAGCCACACCTTAAGTTGTAAAAGTAATATGAAAATTGTGTGTGCCTGCAAGTAGATAAATGTAGATTTTGCACTAAACAAACTCCGCCCAAAAGTACAAATTTGTAGAAATGTAACACATTTTTCTTTGAGAACGTGAAAATTGATAACAAAAAGTGTCATTTTTTTGTTTAGGAAATCGAACATTCATTTTCGAAATCGGGTCGCTGGTTACTGTAATAGACTTGGCTTGAAAAACATGTAAAGTATTGTCATATAATAATGTAAAAAAAACGCAAATTTTATCTACGTACACCCTTAATGAACTGAAACGTACCTAGATGGCGTTGGAGTCGTCTCTTTCGCTAATTTTCCATTGAAAATTATCCATTGAAAGTGTAAAGAAGATTTTTTTACTGGCATTTAGGATATGCCAATAAAAAAATCTTCTTCACACTCATAATACTGGGGCCAATTACAAGCGATATCTTTCTAAAAAACAGCAAAGATGTCATCTAACTATTATCCATTGTAGTTTGAAATATGATTTGAACTAGAGACGTGAACATAAGAAGCTTTAAAATAATGTATTTAAAATGGTATCGCGTCAATTTCCATTAAAATTTTTATTCTCTATGGGACATGGAATACCCTGAGCTAATAACTTGAATACATAAGTTTGCAATATCAACTTCCTGTAAAATTAATGCATACCTTCATTCATGTTTTTATATGTACTTTAATTGCATTTATGTAAATTCATCAGTAGTTTTATTTGTTTGCATTTATTCTTCACTTGCGAGGTCTAAAAAAAGGTCTAAAAATTGAATGATAAGTAAATGAAATTTAAAATCTGCTCTTAAGAAGAAAATGATGATTCTAGAATATCAGTTAACATGTACAGCATAAACAAATATCTATAGTAATAAGACGCTGTTAAAAATAAATAAATCCGAAAAGTATGTTCAACAAATTGGTATTATTTCCTGGAATATTTTGTTTGAAGCATTTATTTCTTATTATTAATTTGCAGAGAACAAAATGAACCAAAAAATTATAAACATGCATAGGCTAATTTAAGTAACACAAGCTTCAAAATATCCACTTGCAATCAAAAACGGGATCACTCGTTTCAAAGATATTGAATAAGATAAAAAATAGTGAAGATTTCGATGATGTTTATATTTTTACATTCGTTCAATTTTTCCTGATAAGGGAACGTCCGTTAATTACGTTACGATCATTTTTGACATTTTCGACCTCCTACCCCCTATTCACGGGGTTCTCAAGCTTTTGAGGTATTTTGTGAGATTTCAAGAGATTTTAAAAGAGTTCTTGGCATCACAAAACTTTTAGGGTATTTAAAACGATTGCAAAGGATTAGAAGAGATTCCGTAGATTTCAAATGATTTAAAAATATTTCAACAGTTTGATGTAATTACATAGTAGAATTTCCCACATAATCTCAATTCTTTTCAGGGGCTTGACAAGATTTTAAGGCATTTGAAGGAGTTCAATAAGATTTCAAGAGATTTTACGATATTTCAAGATATACCGAAGGATTTCGATGAAAGTTTGAGGGGTTTTGAGGAACTCAGAACGATTTCTGCGGATTAAAAAGGTTTGAAGGGATTTCAAAGAATTTTAGAAGATTCGAAGGGATTCATAAATATTTCGCGATAATTTAAAAGAAGTCATGGAATTTTAAATGGTTTTAAAAGGATTTCCAGAAATACCGAAGTATTTGAACGAATTTTAAAGGATGTTAAGGGATTTTAATTGGATTGCGAAAATTTCAAGGGGTTAGAAGGTATTTCAAAAGATTTGTAAAGATTTGAAAGGACATCAAGGAATTTTAACAGATTTAAAGAGATTTCAAATGATTCAAAAGAGTGTCCACAGATTTGAGAAGATTTCAAAATATTTAACTGGATTCTACAGGATTCCTAAATATTATATTAAGGAACAAAATTCAAGGTCTTTTCCAGGTTTTCCAGGTCAAGAAGTCATGCTTTTCCAGGTCTCCTATTTTATATCAAATAATGAAATAACCATTTGCCATAGATGTACAAAATAAGCTATTTCATTTTTTATTAGCCAACGATTTTTTAAGCAAGCAGAACTATGGATAAACAAATTCTCAATTTTTTGCGAACATGACTCGTCTTTGAAATCGTTAAAATCTTTGAAATATTAGTGAAATTCTTTGAAATCTTTGCGCATTGGTGGAAATCCCTTGAAGTACTTAAAATTTTTTTGAAATCTTGAAATATCTGTGAAATATTTTGTCATCGTTTTGAAATTTTGTAAAATATTCGAAATCTGAAATCTTTGTAAAATTTTTTGAAATCTTTTGAAATCTCTTGATATTTTCATGAAATTTTTTTGAAGGTTTTCTTTAATCTTTGTGAAATCTTTTGTGCTTGTTTGAAATCATAGAAATCTTTTGCATTTTTCTTAAATTTGTTGAAACCTTTTGAAAATGTTTAATATCTTTGAAATATTTGTGAAATCTTTCGTATTCGTTTGAAATCACTGTAATATTAGAAATCGTTTAAGATCTCTTCGACATATTTTAAACTTTTGAAATCTGGTGTACTCTTCTGTTTTTGAAATCTTTGAAATTCTTGTTTTCTTTTAAAATCTTCATACAATTTTTATTTGATCTTCGAAATATATGTGAAATCTTTCGGAAAACTGTTGTATTCATTGGAAATCATTAAAATATTTGTAATCAGTGTAAAATCTTTTGAAATTTTAGAAATCTGGTTTACTATAGGTACCCTTTCTAAAATCTTTAAAATCTTTGACATCTCTTGAAAGTTTTGAAATCTTTGGAAATATTCCGAATCTTTGCGAAATCTTTCTGGTATACGCGCTTTTTTCAAATGAACGAAATCTGTGAAATGTTTGTAAAATATTCAAAATCCTTTTAAATATTTTCAAATCTTTGAAATATTTTGAAACCTTTTGAAATCTCTAGTAATGTTTTTTTAATCTGGTGCACACTCAAAAACCGAGTAGTGAAACCCTTGAAAAACTCGTTATAGCCATGACTCATTCTAATTCTGAAACTGAATTAACATCGAAATTCCCAACTAATAAATTTAAAATTTGTAAGTTGAATATCATGAAAAAATGTATACTTTAACGTTCCATATTAGCGGAGATAAAATAAAAAACTTACAGAATTATTTACAATATTAAAGTCTGTTCATTGCAATCTATAAAATAATTGGTAAAGTCTACAAAAATGTATGGCAATCTCTTGATTTATTCTGTAATGAGTAAAAAATAAATTATATTTTGATGAATAAATACTCTTCAGTAGCAAGATTTCATCCGAACAAGATGTTTATTTTATAATACACCAAGAGAATTAAATTACTCTTCCTATTTCAATAAAATAACTGTTTTGAAAGAACAAAAATTTACTCAAGGTTCTCGTGAAAAATTCAAGGAGATTTCCATGTTTTCGAAGTAAAAAAAATTCAAGGAAAATTCCAGGTTTTTTGAAGGTCGCTGGACACCCTGTTTGAGATATTTTGAAGATTTCAAGCGATCTCAAAGATCTCGAAATATCTCGATGTGAAAATCAAAGGATTTCATTAAAGGTTTGGATAATGGTAGACTTATCAACTCTATATTTATTGGGCGTATGTAATATGAAGTACTACATAATAAAACAAAAATTGAACAAATGATGGTATTATGTGTATGATAGTATAAAAAGTAATTTCAACAACCAAAACAAGTTCCAATAAGCATATTTAAAAATTAATTAGAAAGATGGAAATTAAATGAGAAATGCTTCGGACTCTCCTTCACCCTTAATTTAGGATTCATGAGATTTTCCGGATCCCCTTCCATCCCCAAAAAGCCTTATATATGATTTAGTTTCATTTTCGTAGATTTTTGCCGGATCCTTCAACAGACTGTAAATATGAAATGATCATCGATTTTATACGGGAGATGCACAGAAGAAACAAACACTTAATTCAAGTCGAAAATTGGAATTATTTCAAGGTGTGATAAAAAAAAGCATATGAAACCTAAAATGAAGAATGTGTTTTGATTATTAAAGTGAGCAAACAAAAGGACTGAAATTCACGTAGTCAACATTGTTCAAGACCTAAAATTGAGGTAGTAAAGACCTAAAATTAAGGTAGTAAAGATCTGAAATTCAGGTTGTAAAGACCCGAAATTAAGATGATCTTTAAACTGAAAAGGTAGTGTAAGGTTGGGACGACCTTGAATAAGGGACTCTTCTTGCTGAAACGAAGTAGTATATGTATCTGAAATTTTGGATCTCCTCACCTTCTCCCTTCCCGTAACCCGTGGGCCCTAACCTGGAAGCACATAAATTATAAAGATAATCTTTATGAAATCCTTTTGAATTTTCTATAAATTCGCAAGTATAACACTTTGTCTGCACTAAGAATCTCGAAGAGACATTTTTTTTTATGTGAACACAACTACACAATCGTATACTTTTCGATGACAATCTTGACAAAGAACAATGTGCAAATCTAACATTACACTAAACATATGAGCAGGAAATGCAGTTGTGACATCGAAAAACAGTAAATAGTCAGTTCAGGAGTGACTTTTTAACTGAATACGATTTAAGGCACACATAACACTTCCGAAATGTTAGAAAATTTTACATATTTACGACAAAGCGTCAGTTAACGCGGACTAGATTATAGAAACAGAGCAGAATCCCATTTCAGGTAACGAAAGCCTTGCATGTTATTACAGGTTGCCTTCAACTTACTTTCCGAACTGTATATTGAAAAATAGATGCACAGTTTACTTTATTACAGTCGAGAAATGCCTAAATCTTATTTAAGATAAGTAAGTGCTTTATTCAAGATAGTTTGTATATTTGAATTTAGTTGCTTTCTTAATTGAAGTAAAACCTGAGATTAAGTCGAATATAACTTTAAGTATTTGTTTTTACTGTGTGGTTGGTAACACTCAAATCAATTCAAACCCCATTTTTTAAAGAGCAAGATGATACTTATTGCAAAATTAAAAACAAATATAGAAAATTAGTGATTTGCAAAAAAATTCTCGGCTTATTTCTGGTATTCCTGGTAAGTCCTGTGATTGTACATGCTCATGTCGTAGCCTACTAGCCAACTGTTGAAACGGTTCATCATATATATGAAGGATTAAGACTTTTTCTTTGTTTTCCATAGAATATTCCAAGTGAAAAAGTATTTATTTTTTCAATCTTTCGTTTTATTTCTTTTCATTCGTTACAACAAGGGGAATCCTTATGACAACGCGAATAACACGACGAACCAGCTTGATAACAAGCTATCTCATGTAAAAACTAGATGAGTGCAGTCGCTTATTCCAATTTTCAATACAAATTTAAATTAGCTTGGAACTTTGAATTTTTCGAGAAAAAAAATAGATCCAAAAGTCAAGTCGAATCTTCGAAATTCCATTCATTAGAATATTCGAATCAGTCGAATTTCGATGATTGGACTTGAAATTTGGATTAATTTGCAAAAAAAGGTAGTAATTTTCATTTACAAAATTATGTTAATCTACTGAAATCAAGCCGGTTTGATTCACAGTTAGAATTCTTTCTATTTTGAAAAATTCATTGTCGCAAGCATGTCCCAATTTGCATGGAAAATTCGAACAAAACATTGCACACCTCTAGTGAAAACTTGATTATTATAATTCATCAAACTACTCAAAATACGTGCTAAAACTATTCATTTTATACTGGATATTCTGTATGGTTTAGATTCGAACGTTAATTCTTTTTTTTTTTTTTGTTAATATTTTTTATAGAATAAAAGTTGATGCTACATATTGATCAATCTTGTATAATAAGATAATATTTTGTAATTCTGAAGATAGAATCACGTAACACCTTTAAATACTCATTTTTCTCGTATTTTAAGATATTTCTGCCTGATCTGTACATATTTTAAAGAGATTTTTGAAATTCTTATTACTAAACAATCAGTCAGTAGCGGTCAAGGTTAAAAAGAATGTAACTGCAAACCGCGTCCAGAAATTGCCCAATTTGATCTCGATTTTCGATGTGGTCCCGAACGGGTTTGCCATATTGTGACTGTACAAGAATTCCATAAACCTCTTCCAAATATGTACAGAACAGACATATATATTTAGAAATATAAGAAAAATTATTATTTAGAGAACTAATTTTATTCTCTCTCCAGAATATAAAAATATTCTCTCATTTTGCAAGATAAATAATTATGTAATATGAAGTATGACGTGTAATTTTATAAAAGATATAAGCAAAAATAGAATTAACGTTCGAATTTGCACTATACACAATCGCCAGTATAATATTGAAATTTTTAGCACGTATTTTGAATAATTTGATTAATTAAACTTATCGAGTTTTCTACTAAAATTGCTTCTTTTGAAGCTGGTTTATTATGGTATTCGCGTTGTCATAAGAGTTCACCTTGTTGTAGCAAATGAACATAAATAAAACAAAAGATTGAACAAATAAAAATAATTACTTTTTTTGTTACTTTTTCTGCGATGTTTCTAAGGATATTTATTTGATATATAATCATCGTAAATGAAAAAACAAACTGAAGAACAAGATATATTTCTTGGTACTTTTCCTTGCCTATGTTAGGAATCGGAGAATTTTTACATTCTCATTCATGAGAGTGTAATGTAATCGTCCAAATTTGCGATATCTGGTTTTTAACGGATCTTTACG